>JANFOE010001879.1:0-233790 GCA_025667525.1 Glebionis coronaria | reverse complement strand
TTTATCTAAAAGGTTAAAGAATTATACGTAGTGAACTGTACATGCATACTAAAGTTTGTTAATTTCGAAACAACGTGAGCAAAGTTTATAATTAATTTGAAAAAAAGCTTTAAAAGTTATATTAAATTAGAGAAATACTAGAACCACATAAATTGTACATAAAAACTTCCACATAATGACGTGGCATGTGATTTGAACCAATGATTACATTCTTTCTCCACTAACTTTTTATTTCATAACCAACACATCATTGTGTGAATATTTTTATGTAAAAAAGGTGTGAGTGTAGCATTCCTCATTAAATTATATGTCTAGGTAGCTCATATCAACATAAAAAAGGTGTGAGTGAGTATATAAGATTATGACATTGATGTCTTGAATCGATGTAGGATCGATAATTTTAAAGTGACAGCGAAAAGTTGTGGCTTTGGGGGAAGAATATAATTTTTCTTAGTTTTAAAATAAGTTTGAAAAGTCATATTGAATTTGCATATCCGAATTAATCATGTTTTACTTTTGCAATAAGTTGTATTCACCTCAATTTGATACGTTCAGATACATTCAATATAAACTAGAATCATTTGATACGTTGAGATACATTTGACAAATATAATAAATCGCGGATTGGAACGAATATATTTTGGTTCGGTTCTCAATCTATCTTTCTCTTTAGATTTGGTCTTTGGTACAGTTCGGTTCGGACTTACACAAACCCGGCCATTATACTTAGGTGGTTGAATCGAGCCAACAAATTAAGGCGACTATTGGGATGGGTTTAAAGTCCACCTAATTAAATATGTGTATCAAGATACCCAATTCCCATCTAACGTAATATTAGATGTTGAATTTAATGCGGAAAGCTTTATATTTTTGGATTGGAACACATAATTACATCATCTCACGGTATGTGTTCAGAACTGTAAGATAAAAGAGGACGAAATTATATTTCTTAATGTTTTATGACAAATTGCATGCCCAGCTGCAAGAGTAAAAGATCACCTATATGAGCATAAAGTTTAGCTGCTTCAAGAAGCATAAGACTTGGCTTTGATATGTTTATTGAAGGATATGACACAAACTAATAAAATATAGTTTCAAGTAGAACATGTGAATGTGTAAACTATTGTGTATATTATCTTCAGGTATTCATTATGAATAGAAAGAGTTCAATCCTTAGTGACACTCTAATATTCGAATATTTAGAATGCCAATGTACTAATGTGAAATTCAATTATGTCGACATTTCATTTATGCATCAGTTTGTTTGTGTTATGATTTTGCTTTAAGTTAATCAAGATAACACTTAAATGGGGGAGTATTGTTGGTGATTCCGTGTTACCAATATGATTTAAGTATATTTGATTGACTTACTTGACCAATGTGTAATCGTGATAAATGTTCATCAAATAAGGTTGTGCGGAGTGCACGCTTGTATGACGTTATTGTGATCATCATACGGGGCTCCGGGGCAACGCCCCTGGTAGTAGGGTCCAAAGGGTGGCAGCCCCTGACAGGGTCCAACGCACTTGAAAATAAAATTCCCGGATATATTGGACTTTTCTGTCCATTATTTAAATTGTTGTGCAAACGGATGATGTCTTTCATTCTTTCTATTTTTGGCAATTTCAGTCCTTTTTGTTATCAGCTTATTAACTTGAGTTAGGAACTTCACAAGTTTGTCAATTTTGGCCCTTTTGACTTTGATCTTGGACAATAATGATCCCTTGACTTGTTGACTTTGACTTTGACCAGATTTGACTTTCTTCTTGACTTTTCCAACTTGTCACTTTTAGTCCCTCTTCTTTCAAAGTTGTCAAGAAAAGTCCTTTGACTTTGTTTGACTTGTCATCTTTTGTCCTTCTTTTGTCTTTTCTTCATCAAATATGACTTGAATTCCATGTTTGCTTCACATTTGTATCTTTTTACCTACACAAGCACAAACAACAAAGAATACCCATAATACATCTTTCTCACATTAAAATCAGGTATTTTACTTTGTGTTTTAGGGTTTAATATGATATAATTGATATGAGATTTCACTCATATCAAATCCCCTACACTTGATCATTGCCAGGACCTCATGCAATGCCACATTTCAAAGCACCAAATTATACATTTCTCATAAATTATCCACCTTGGCCATGATGAAATGCTTTTACACTACACTACACTTTATGATGCATGATTTTGGTTATTACAACTGCTTTGACAGTTACAACCGTTGGACAATTTCTTGGTCATATTGACATTTGTTGTTTCTTGTTCTGGTTCATAATATCAATAACATATTCTCAGTATATATCTGAGTTTTATTCGATTAAAGATTTCGATAGAACCATCGTGATACTTTTATTTAAACGTGTTTGCACGACTCTTAAATTATTGTAAACCAAATTTCTAACAGTTGTGGCTAGAGTTTAGTTTGGACTTTGGACATAGTACATATTTGGAGAGTGGTTATGGGACGGGGTCAGAAGATGGTATATTTTGGTTAATAAGTTATGTGCATTTGATTCAAATACACGCATTATTTTGATTTTTAAAGGGCTAGACGATTACCCGCGCATAGTAGCGGAATTGCCTAAATACATATAATTAATGATATGCTAATTGACTCGATGGTCGAACTCGTGACCCAATAATTGCCTAGCGATAGATAGTTAATGATTTATTAATTGACCCGATGGTCGAATCGGTAACCCGGTGACTCGTCCGGGTTGAAACGGTAGGCGAGCCCGTTCCCATTGACTCGATCGGGTTGACTCGGTGGTCAAACTCATATCCCTGTGGTTGAACCCGTGACCCGGTGACTCCATAGGATTGACCCGGTGGTCAAAGCCAGTGACCCGGTGGCTCGACAGGATTGACCCGGTTGTCGAAGCCGTTACCCGGTGACTCGATCGGGTTAACCTGATGGTCGAACCCGTGACTCGAAAAGATTGGCCCGATGGCCGAACCCGTTACCCGGTGACTCAATCGGGTTGGTCCGATGGTTGATCCGTGACCCGATGACTCGACTGGGTTGACCCGTTGGTGGAAACTGTGACCAAGTTACTCGACCAAATTAATCCGGTTGTGGAACCCGTGACCCGGTAACTTATGCAATTGTTTATGGTTTAATTTTCAAACATTTTCTATTTTATCCAACTTATGTGCATTTAATTTTCAACAATTCCATAACTAATATCCAACTTTTATGCATTTAATTTTTCAACAGTTCCATAATTAAATCATTTTTTAACATTCAAGGTTTTGAGGTTTTTCATTTATAAGTAGTAGAGATAGAGATAAGAACCAAAACATTTACTAGTTCATACTAAAAAATGTAACTCTTCAAGTGGTTGCGCTCCTTGGTTGATAAATGTTTGGTGGAACGCAATAATTAAATGAAAACAATCATTCTCATAAATTAATTTATACGAAAATTCATCCATTAAAAAAACTTATATGGAAAACCAAGCGGAATTATGTCGTCCAAACATGGTTTTCGCAAATATCTTTAAATCGCATCCGCGATACTTAAAACTAGTTTTAGCTTTCATAAAAGTTTAAGTTTTGTAATACTTAAAATTAGTTTTAGCTTTCATAAAAGTGTAAGTATCTATAGTAAATTGCACGGCAAGCAAAAGGCATGATTTTGTTTTTTTTTTTTTGGCATATCTAGGTTTCCCACTCAACATTGCGAGCCTTAAAGGCATGATTTTGTTTTCATTAAATCATGTAATGAGGAAGACGCGCAACAAATTATTCACTTGAACTTGTTTAAACTAGCAACATTTGATGTCATGAATCAATGTGGGATTAATAATTTAAAAGTGACATGGAAAAGTTGTGGCATATATCTATATGTTCGATCCTTATAAAATTAATAATTCGTTCACGAGTTTTATTCTTGAAAAAAAAGAAAAAAAGTGGGAACTAAACATAAAATATTTGTGTTAAAAGAAAAAGAGAGTTGATTTAGATTTTATATATAACTAAGGGTAAATTGTAAAAGGGCTAATGACTAAAAAATGCATCTAACTTGACACTTTTTACCGTTCTGTGTAGCCATCTTTTTTTTTCCTATATTATCATTAAACTTTGTGATTTCGTAAATTGTGTGTATCCGGTGACCTACTTGACTGGTTAGCAGGTTGCCTTAACGACCGTTAAACTTTTTATTACAACGTTAGTCCTTTATATTAACGACTATTAACATACACACTTAAAATTTGATTTTTTTTTTAAAATAAAGCGTAAAACCTTAAAAAAAAAGTATATAACTTCATATACAAATTTTATTTAGAAAAAAAATTTACGCACGTTTGAATAAAAAATTTTAATATTATTTTTTTAAACATGGTTTAGTTCATTTTTTAAATTTATATAAAACGTGTATTATATTACATAACTTCTTCGTACATAATAAATCTTAATTTTTTTTTGCAGAAAATCAAACAATTTTTAAAAAAATAAAATGTATAACTTTAAAAAAACAAGTATGTAACTCCAAATATTTACGTTTTCGTCAGATATTTTACGTTTTTCTCAGTAATTTTACGTTTTCGCCTGTAAATTTACGTTTTCGTCAGTAAATTTACGTTTTTGTTTGTAAATTTACGTTTTCGTCAGTATTTTTACGTTTTCGTCAGAAAATTTACGTTCTCATCTGTAAATTTATGTTTTCGTCTGTAAATATACGTTTTCGTTTGTAAATTTACGTTTTCATCAATAACATCACATTTTCGTCAATAAATTTATGTTTTCGTCAGTAAATTTACGTTTTCGTCTATAAATTTACCTTTTCGTCATTAAAATTACTTTTTCGTCAGTAAATTTATGTTTTTGTCTGTAAATTTAGGTTCTCGTCGGATATTTTACGTTCTCGTCATTAGTTTTTCGTTTCGTCAAAAAATTTATGTTTTCGGCCAAAAATTACGTTTTCGTCTGTAAGTTTTGGTTTGTAAATTCATGTTTTTGTCAGTATTATTATGTTTTCGTAAGTAACTTTACCGACGGGAACATAAATTTACTGACGAAAACGAAAACGTAAATGTACAGACCAAAACGTAAATTTACAGACGAAAACGTAAAGTTATTGGCGAAAAGGTAAAAATACTAAATATTGACGAAAACACTAAATATTGACGAAGACGTAAATTTACTGACGAAAACGTAAATTTTTTGACGAAAACGTAAATTTACAGACGAAGACAAAAACGTAAAAATACTAACGAAAACGTAAAAATACTGACGAAAACATAAAATTGCTGACGAAAACGTAAAATTGCTGATGAAAACGTAAAAATTCTGATGAAAACGTAAAAAACTGACGAAAACGTAACAATACTTATGCTAACGTAAAAATACTGATGCGAGCGTAAAGTTACTGACGAAAATGTAAAAATACTGATGAAAACGTAATATTATTAATGAAAACGTAAAATTATTAATTAAACGTAAAATTATTGATGAAAACGTATAAGTTCTAATGAAATTAAAAAAGAACTGATGAAAACGTAAAAAAAAAGTTAAAATATAAAATCAAACGAATACTGATAAAAACGTTCGAAAATGTAAATTTATGTAAAAAAGGTATTATTTTTGTAAAAAATTTCCAAAATATTTTTGTGCAAAAAAAACCGTAAAAATATTTTTTTAAGCTATACGTTTTTGTAAAAAAAATGTAAAAAAACTATTACAAAAATTTACTGTAAATTTTTTTTTAAATTATACGTTTTATGAAAAATATTATTTTTTTCGAAAATCAAAGTTTAAGTGTTTATTTGAACAACCGTTAATATAAGGACTAACATTGTAATAAAAACTAAACTGTTGTTAAGTTAACCTGCTAGAGCAAGTCAAACAAGTCACCGGTACACACAATATACGAAATCACAAAGTTTAATGATAATATAGGAAAAAAAAAAGATGGCTACATAGAACGGTAAAAAGTGTCAAGTTAGATGCATTTTTAAGTCATTAGCCCATTGTAAAATTCATCATCACTTCTGCAATTCTAGAATATGGTCAAATTTTATTCCTCTTTTTTTCTTAATTTTTCTCTTTCTTTTTTTTTTCGTTTTGTGGATGGTAAATTCTCACATTATGCAATATGTTTTTGACATATTCCATAGAAATTGGTATTAAATTGATCTTTGGCACTAGTCTAACATCATTGAACTTTGGACACGGTTGATAATAAAAACATCAAGAATATGTAACAATTTGGTTAACACTTAACAAGAGTCTTTTCTTGAACGATCGAGTGATTTTCTTTTTAATTTCCCGAAATATTCACTAGTCAATAAACTACTAAATAAATGGAGGTGAGCAAAATTGACCGAAAACTAATGTGAAATAAAAACCAAGCCAAACCAATTTAAGCGAAATTGTTATTTGTTTCAGATTGATCCGTTCGATCTTGGTTCATATTTTCTTTGAAATCCATTTTTAATTTTGTTCCAGTTGAATAGCCCCAATAATAATAAATGATTAAGCAATTTGAGATGAGGATTGTTGGAACATGTAAAGTTCTTGTCCCACATTGCCAGAAAAAGGAAACTAAAACATGTTTATAAGGACCTTGTATTCATTCCTACTAATTACTTAATGTCCATACTAATGGACATCCTAGTGAATGGTGAATGATAGGTCTTATTGGGCTTAATATATGTATAACTAATATATATATTAAAAGGTCAAAAGGTGTGCCTTGGGCTCAATAAGAAAATCTGGAATTAGTTTTTAATCCGGATTAGGGTTTTTTTGTGCCTGTTCATTACACTAAACAAACACAATCACGTTTCTTTTTTGTTGAAAACACGTTTTTACGTATTTAGAAAGGATCGGTCACTCCAATGATATTGGGCTCGTGATCCAATATAGCCCATATAGCCCACATGTAAGGTGGGCTATATAAACCCCCTCCTAACATGTTAGGAGGGGTTGGTCATTCAATTTTCACACACTTAATCTAATCTTTCTTTATTCTCTCCAACCTCTCTCTATCTTCTTTCTCTCACTAGTTCTTCATCTATCTCTCTATCTCTTTAGATAATCACAACACAAGGATAATCCAAAGATTTCGAGGACCTACAAATGGTATCAGAGCCTTGGTTTGATTGGTTTGTTCTTGTGTTCTTGATTTTGTGTTTTGATCATCCATACCCACGTCCAAAAATATTTTTTTGGTGTTTTTTGTGGTTTGATCGTCATCAAAATCATCTATCTATTCGTGTTAGTGATTTGGGTTCCTTGGATCGCTCAAAAACGCAAATAATTTTGGGTGTTTGATTCATTTTTAGGCTTAGAATCTCGAATTGGTTGTGTTATTGTACTGTCCGAGAAAAGTGGTAAGTTGGTATCCATCAGTACGATTGCAGAGTACGATCCCTCAATCTGATTATCTAGTACGATCCATACTACAATCAAGGTAAGTTTGGTTAGTACGATAGCTCGCTAAGATCCTTCAGTACGATCCATACTACGATCAAGGTAAGATTGCTCAGTGCGATAGCTCAATTAGCTCAGAGTACGATCCATCACCACGATTGTAGAGTACGATCAAAGTTACAATTAGGGTACGATCACTTAACTAGGATAGGGGAGTACGATCGCAATACGATCTGGGAGTCCGATCTGAGTACGATCATAGGGAGTGCGATCACAACTACGATCTTAGTGCGATCATAGTGAGTGCGATCACCAGTACGATCTGAGTACGATCGTTGGGTACGATCACCAGTACGATCTGATTATGACTGTGAAGGTGGGATAAGATTTAATTTGATGATGAGATTATTTAAGTTTACTTGTGTTTGAGTTTGATCAGAGATAAGATTGAGTTTTGGTTGATTGAGATGAAGGAAGGAAATGGTGGACGGAGGTTTCGAGGTTGGAGTTTGGTGGGAAACGGATTTCACGAGGTTGGGGATGGGAGATGAAGTTAGGTGAGAGGCGGATGTATCTATGTGAAGGGTTAAGTAAACTGTGAATGAGATTAGGGTGGAGTGTTATATCCCAATCATATGGATCGGGTCTTATTTTGTTGAAAATTGGGCTTCATTCATTTAACTATCGGGCCTTGGACTCAATTTTGTTTAATGCATTTGATTTGGGCCAATAGTTGTAAATCTATCCGAAATTTTTTTCAAAATTCAATATTTTGGATAATTTTTGGAAATTGTTGCATTGTTGGTTATAACCGGGGTTTTGACGAGACAACAAGTGACGTGACAAATGTGACGAGAATTTATTTGAGACGAGACCAATGAAAAATTGGGCGATTTTTTAGTGGCTACAGATTTCGTTTGATCGGGTATTAATTATGGGAAGTTGAAGACGGATTTTTCGAAGGCGTGAACTTATTTTATCTTTCAAAGATAACTTGCTCGTGCTTCATATTATAATGAAGACTTGGTTATCTGGTTTCCGGGTTCGGGGTGGATGGTTGATGACTCGGATAACTATCACTTAAAGGGGTTACATTGTTGTACTCAGTGTCACGCGCTTAGTCGACGTGGATAATTTCAAGAGGTGTTGTGCTTATAGACTTCTTCAGTGATGCATTGAGTACTTAGATATTTCTCCACCGTTCTTCATTCAACAATAGTGCAAGCTTAAGTCACAATATCGAAGGATTCTTATTCAGTTTCACGTTTGATGTATCCGGTTCATTCTTTCAGTGGTCACTTCAAATTGCTTTCACGTGGGTTGGTAAAGGTGGCCATGGAGAGTTTATGAGAAGAGATTTTCGATCAACAGCTGATTCTCACAAAATATATAATTCAGCTTATTTGTTATTCTCACGAGATTTCAGGTTTATGTGCGTACGATTTGTTGATGGTTCCGAATTTCAAAACCATCAAGGGGGAAGAAGAAGACACATTGAACGCACAACGAGTACACATGATGAACTTCATACCTTCTTTTGATTTGAAGATATTCCGGGATGACATTTATCATAGCCGCAGAGAAAATCAGTGTTTTAACTCGTGGCGTTATCAATCTCTAAACGGTACACTACTGATTCGAGGTTTAATTGTTTGATTGTTGCAATTAAACATCATCATTATCCTATATGCATTCCCGGGACTTAATTGACTCTGGTGCATCTCCGGAAGAAGATATGTGCATTTCCAGGACTTAATTGACTCTGGTGTTACGATGTCAACTTCATGAATGGGATAAAGTGTCCACTTCAGTATTTGAGCTTCATAATTGGGATTGATTTACTTTCTTCAACTATGTGGAGGAAGAAGTGTCTTGATTCTTTCTGGTATGCATAACTTTAACTCTCAGGGGGAAGAAAAATTCAGAAGAATTATTCAAGCGTGAGAAGAGAAGTTGTTGATCTACTTGGTGTACCCCTTACTTTCAATCCCTCTTAGCAACGTTATCATGTTATATGATAGGATTTGCTCATTAGATTCCGTTGTGCGCTTAATCATTCTAAGCTTTATTGAAAGCTTTGAAGTTGCTTACGAGGATTGTCGATTTAGGGGGAAGCTATTTAAAAGCTTCTACATCAAGTTTATGTGGCATGAATTAGGGGGAAGCTAATTCAGAAGCTTCCCCTTAACCAGAAGTGTATGGGTTACTTAGCTCATGCCGTTATAGTATTTCTTCTACAAGTTACTTTAAAGATGAGTCGTTTTGAAGACGAAGGCCTCAGAAGACTTCATCAGCATTGGACGCTTCATGAAAGCTCTTGTTCTTAATCATTTTGTACTTGTTAGGAAGAATATTGTAAGGAATTCTACACGTCGTCCCATGGGGGAAGATTGTTGGAAACTCACTTTATGTGACGACATTTAAGAATTCCCATTAGTTATCATAGTCACACACGCTTAGACTAGACTAGGTTCAATGTATAGTTTAAGGTGCGTGTGTGACTATATATACCCCTCCTTAGCTTTCAAGGAGGGGTGTTGCTTGTGTTTTCTTTTTCATTTCAATTACATTTTCCTTTCTTTCATCTCACACACACAACCACTCTCTCTCTCTAAGCTCAACAATGGCTTCCACCACCATTTACCACCATGTTAGACCACCGGATCACATTTAGCAAATCCACATTTTTCGACAGTTATCATTTTAACATATATAACTACTTTCTGGAAAAGTCACGATGGTTCATTGGTGCTGTTTCATGAAGTATATATACCACATCAGAATCCATCAAGAAGCACAATAGAGATTCGTCAGATTCAAGTTTATCTTGATTTGATTGTTGTATCCTCTAAACAGTTCGTACTAGGGATGAATTTCTGTTTAAGGACACTACATATTGTTGCAGGCCTCAATCTGTTGTTGTAATCTACGATTCTGTATAATTCATTTTGGACATTCTAGTGCTTAGTTGCGTCTAGTGTTCAACATCCTACGTACACGTAACACGATTATCATTAGCAAGTTTGTAACACCTTATGCGTTTGTTTGACTAGTTCACAGATCAATTGTAACACCATTGTTGCACAGTCTATATCTTTATGTCAGTACATTTCTTTTTAAGTTTGATCCTTTAAGGACGAGAACGTCTTCACGTGCTAGGCTCTTTAACTAGTTTGTGCTCTACATGTATGAAACACGGAGCGTAGGAGGTTATTTCTTTAAGTCAGTAGCTATATTTGGATGTAAAAAAAGGGGATGTTAGAGTGATTAAGACTAGTTGAAAGTATTCCAAAATGTCTAAAGTGGTGATTCGTTATTCGAAAACCAACCATTAGCCGTCTCGAATATCAATTTCATCATGTTCATATTTCATAAGTTGATGTAACATAACATTAAAAACGCAATGCCTGAAATACTGTAACAAATAGTCTACACCTGTTGATGCTGTTTTGATCCCACATTGGTAGTAGAAAAAAAACTTGGTATCTTATATACTAAAGTCATGTTAGTTGGGTAAGTTGGTATGAATATTATGTTATTCGTGGGACGATAAGTTGATAGACTAAAACTCTAGCGGGTTCTTGTCCTTCGACTAATTTGTGTGGTTTATCAACTTTTTATAGATTTCATGAGAAATTTGTTTTAGTTTTTGTATTGTTTTTCAAATATCCTGTTGTAATATGTGGTTTTTAATTAACGAACTGTAGTCTCTAATATCTCGGTTACATATATCTATTTAAATTTAAAAAATGTGGGCCTCAAACCAGTTCTCACTTAACCACAAATAATTCGTTAATTCATCATATTTATCTTCTCTAACTCTTTTACTTCACTATTTCTAACAAAAATGTCTCAAGAAAAAACTCCCCAAAACACCAAGCAAAACAAAAGAAAATAAATGGAAGCAATCACCCAACACACCAAAAACTACCTGAAGCAGCAGGTCCGCCACGACCTTACTCAAACCCAAACTATAGTTGAGAGTCCTTAAGATTGGTTCGACAACACAGCTACTTAAGAACCAAAACCTGTGTCTCCCATTTGTTCATTTTCAGGGGTAGATGAATCCGTTATTGAACTACATCAATATTAATCACTTCAATATTAACTATTATGTAGACATTGAATAAAACAGGACCCACAAATGACAATACTAGTCGAAACCAATAAACACCAAAGAAAAAATTAGGTATTTCCATAAGACTAGTGGGAGTGGGGTGAAACCCACTCACCTCCACCTCAGTGCCACGTCAGCGTTTTACCAAACTCACCAAAACTCACCCAAATCACCACAGGAGGTAATGACACTCGCCCAAACTCACCCAAACTCACTCCACATCACCCCATCTTTTTATTTAATATTTTTATTCATACATTTTATTAAAACACGGGTACATAGAAAATTAAAATACAGTACGAAATTAAAAGACGATACATAGGGAATTTAAAAACAACATTTAAAAAAACATAAATATAAAAAAAACTTAATAAATTAAGCATTGGCATACAAATGCTCGACCAAATCTGCTCGAAGATTGTGACTACCGGATTTTAATAAAAGCCCACTTGCGTTTCGTTGCGACTACCGGATTTTCAGTGGCAAAAAATAACTCGTATTCGTCGATATTTTCCATTTTTTAGTGATTTGGGGAGAATGTGTGAAATGTGTATGGAATTTGATTGTGTGTTTGAAAAATAAGAGTTTTTGTTAGGTATTTATAAGTAAAAAGGGGGTATTTGAAAAAGTTTTTTTTTAAACTAACGGTATAAAATGTTAGTGGGGCCCATTTGATTAAAACTCACCCATGTGAGTTTGGCATGGTTTTTTGCTTTGCAGATAACAACTCGCGCGCGGGTATTAAGGGGAGGATGGGGGCTGCGCGTGGCTTTGGCTAAGCAGCGAGTGGCTTTATCCCCACTCCCACCAGCCTAAGTAGGTGATTATGGGAAGTGTAAAGAAACATGTTGCTAATGGAATTAATTATGAGTGGCATACGTTAGTAAGGCTGGTGGGAGTGGGGTGAAACCCACTTGTGAGTTACCCAAACTCACTCACAGCCCCCATTCCCCCACCCAAAGTCGCGCGTAAGTTACTAGCTGTGACCAAAAAAACAGGGGCACACTCACCCTGGGTGGGTTAAACTTATGTGGGCCCAAATGTTTTTATTTTTTGGGTTAGGTTTATTTGTGGGTGTTATTTGTGAGTGGGGTGTGTTTAAATAATAAAAAAATAGGTATGAAAGGTGAGTTGTAGTGAGTTTGGGTGAGTGCCATTACCTCTTGTAGGGAGTTTAGGTGAGTTGTTAAAAAGCTGACGTGACAATGACGTGGCGGTGAGTGGGTTTGCTACCACTCCCACCAGCCTAAAGACGATATCTTAGAAGTTAGAATTGACTAATTATGGAATTAATTAGTAGCCAACTATGTTGCACGGAAACGGATACGGAAACGGGGACGGGTACGGGGACGAGTACTTAGAAACGCTAATGTCCGAAAATCTATAAAACGGGTACGGCTGGAAACGTCTTTGTATTTTATATATATTTATTAATAAATTAAATAAACATGAATTTTTAACCGATAAAGTAAGAAAATATAAATACTGATAGTGAGACAAAACATACACTTAACAATAAACAAATACCGACAGTCAATTTTTAGAGTTTTGTTAGAAGATACGACGACCTACCATATGTATATACAATATAAATGAACTAAAAATGTTTCATGGCCCAATAATTAGCCTAGAAACGTGTTGAAAGCCCAAGAAACGTTTCCCTTGGCGTTCTGCTAGAGCCTCGGCATTTCCGATCTGCATGAAACGTTTCCCTTTTTGGGGAAACGTTTTCGCCGCGTTCCGGGCATTTCCGGCCGTTTTCCGTTTCCGAAACATTTCCGGGACGGCCAAGGCACTCGAAGGGCGTTTCCGTACAACATAGGTAGCCAACACAATGGCATGCTTCACACTTGGCATAATTCAGAGTCTTCTAGATGTAAATAATGTTCGAGTCAATGTCCATAACAAACCAATTCACATCTCAGTGTCATTTAAAATTGTTTTGTAGTTAAAAATCATCACATGGAACAATAATTGTATAGTTTCATTCTTTTGGTAACGACTTGTTTTTTCATCCCACATTGATAGTATAAACAAACACTTGATAGCTTATATAATAAAATCATATTGGATGGGTAAGTTGATATTAATATTGCGTTATTCGGCGCTGCAAGTAGTGCGTAGAATAAAACTCTAGCCACTATTTGTCTCGACAGGTGACTTGTGTGACTTATTAACTTTTTTGTGGATTTATAAGTTATTTTATTCATCGAAAGCATTAATACCATTCAGTTTGCACATGTATATTTTGAACACAAAGGAAATTAATTTAATGCATTGGAGTTTCACAAACTAGACAAGATTATTGACCAAAACGCGCGTGTCTTTGCATCTCGTTCTCGAACGTTTATTTTCGACCATTGGTCAAAGCATATAAAAACACGATGCGCACATCTGGTTATTGTGATGAAGCCGTGTTAAAGACCAATTACTTCAAGTCGAGTGGTCTAAGGTTTTTGCGGGGTTTTTATTTGGCCGGATACAGTATTGATTCACTTGCATAACGATGGTTCTATGTTGTTTTAGAACATCCATCTTAATCGGTTTGATCAATTGTCAATTAAGAAACGTTACAAAATGTCCATATATAGTTATGTGTTGGAATGATAAGTATGATTAATGTTTTGAGATTTTGTTTTTAGATTTGTTAGATAGTTATAGCAACATATCCATGTTTGATCCAATTTTGTAAGAGAATTATTAGGCTTTTTTTTTGTCATAAATGACATGAAAAAATTTACGTACATTTTGTGAAACTAGTCATTGAGGAGGGCCTGCACAACTCATCGAGTTAAATACATTGCGTGTAAATATGTAACTTTATGCAACAAATAGCTTTTCATCTTTATCTTTACAGAATACTTATGAAATTTTAAGTCATTTTTATTGATTCTCGTAAACCTGAGTGACGGTCTTGAGCAAGAACACATGCATATTGAAGACTTTTGAATTTTTTTCTCGAAAATGGGAAGAACGTGATCATGTTCGTCTCAGTAGTTCTTTGTTATAGCTTTTATTTAGTACTCGTATCTTTTAATAAGAAATCATCTATCATAAACGAAGATTCATGATTTTTTAAGCACCGACTCATATTCTACATTCTTATTTAATTTTAATGACTGATGTCGATGAAAAACTAAGTTTTGTTTCTCTACATTAACTAACATAAAGAGTACTTAGTTAAAACGAGACACTACTTGAAATAATGATTTTTAACACGTCTTCTTCAGAATTAATCCAATGTTCATAACGCGCGTGTTTCATCGATATGACTTGACCAATGATCGAAAATAAACATTCGAAAACCAAGAAAAAGACACGACCTTTTTGGTTAATAGTCTTCTCTAGTTTTTGATACTCCGATGCTTAAAATCCCATTATGGTAAAAATATACTACATATGTAAATTAGATGTTTGAATGTAACAATAAGAATAAGAAACTTTTTAACCATAAAATGATCTAACATTTAAAATAAATATAAATGCTTTGAATATTATGAAAATCAACAAAAAGTTAATAAATCACACAAGTTATACATTGTGACAGCTGATGACTAGAGGTTTAATCTACTCACCAAGTTGCCCCAACGAATAACATAAATTTAATATCAACTTACACGACTATCATGACTCTAGCATATAAACTATCAAATATTTCTTTCTACTATCATATGGGATAAAAAAACAACTTTATGCCAAGAAAATGCATCAATACGTGTAGACTAATCACTTCCCTTTTTTTAACGAGGGTTCTTTATTTTTACGGCAAACCAACATTGAACCTCTACATATAAAATGTAGGTCATATTGTTACTATTTTTCCAATTTTGATTTGTGAGAAGTGGGTTAGCTTGTTTTGCGCATAGACTCGAGCATTGTTTATATCTAAAAAACAATAAATCATGGAACATTCTACCAATTTGCAAAGTGAGAAGCATGAAATTTAGTTGGGTTACTATTTTTGTAAAATCTTCAAAGATATCGTCTTTTACTAACGCGTCACTTATAATTTGTACTATTTGAAACATGAACTAAATATACAGTTGATTTTGATGGCGTAACGTTTGTTTCTACTTTCTCGTGACATTGTTTAATTATGGCAAAATAACAAAAGAAAATACTTTATATACTAAAGCGTTGTATATTGATGTTTATGTGTTGGAATAATAAGTATGATTAATGTTTTGAGGTTTTGGTTATATATATGTTAGATAGTTATAGCAACATATTTATGTTTGACCCAATACGAATATTTCGTGAAACTAGTCATTGAGAAAGAGTGATGATTTGCACACTCCATTGATTGATTAGTACACTCCAAAGTATGTATGTCATGATTGATTAGTACACTCCAAAGTATGTATGTCATGACTAATATACCCTTAATATATAGGGGTATAAATAGCAAGACACACATAATTTGAGTGTGCAAATAAAGTGAAGTGTGCAAATGAGCACCCAAAAAGGGCCAGACATATCTCATCGAGATAAATATATTGCATGTAAATTTGTAACTCGAGAAACAATAGCTTTTCATCTTTACAGGATACTTACGATATTTTCAGTAACATATTGATTGTCATGAACCCGAGTGACGGTCTCAAGCAAGAACACACACCTGAAGATTTTTGAATTTTTTTTCTTGAAAACGGGAAGAACTTGATCATATTCTCCTCAATATTTGTTTGTTATAGCTTTTATTTAGTACTTATAAAATCTTAATTCTTTAAGTAAGAAATCATAGATCATAAACAAACATTCATGTTTATGAAAGCATGCTTTCTTTTTCATCTTTTAATGACTGCTATCGATGTGTTGAATATATTGATCCATTTCTAAGAGGCTAAGGTACGGTAGTTAACTTTTTGGCGTTTTCATGAAAACGTATCACCAAAACGCTAGAAACCACACCGACCCTCGCGTTTTCGTGTTCTCGCACCATCCTTTTTTTTTTGAAAAATGGAGTCGCTAACACCAGATTTGTGGTGTTAACCAAAGAAAGGGTTTTTTTCGCTTTGTGGTGAGTTTTGATGTTATGAATTAAGATCTGATGTGTCATGCACTTTTGTCACGAATTAACGCGAAAACTCCAAACTGTCGCTCATGCTCTAATGTAAATAAACATATGCAAGCTCGTTTAACAATAAAAAGATTTTAGCTTTGAAATTATTTAATATTTGATATAGTTACAAATATTTTGAATATCATCAACAAAACCTTTTTTCAGTTTATAAAATTATATCCTTAATAAAAGAGGGGAATTGCGCTTCCTAATGAACAGTACCCATACTCACAAACAAACTTAAAATATATATTTTTCTCCCACTCACCCATACTCACAAAGAAACTTAAAAAATATATTTTTCTCCCACTCATATATCTTTCTCCGTCTTTCTCCCACTCATACTTCTCTCTCTCATCCTCACACAACTCTGTCTCTCTCTCATCACTCTAATTGATCATCACTCTAATTGATCTAAGATCATCTGATCGATCTAATCATATTCTTATGATGAAGTTGATTCTTATGTTGAAGCTGTGGTATTTACGGCTGTGATGCAAGCATGGAAACCCTAATTGAAGCTGTGGTTTTTAGGGCTGTGATGGAAACCCTAATTTTTTAATGGGGTTTCGCTTTTAATGGATGTTTTACTTCTGGCTTGGTGAGTTTTCTGCTTTGATTCATCCTTCTGATAGAAACCCTAATTTTTTTATGGGGTTTCGTTGGTTTCGCTTTAATGGATGTTTTGCTTCTGGCTTGGTGAGTTTTCTGATTTCATCCATCCTTTTGATAGAAACCCTAATTTTTTTTGGGGTTCGCTTTTAATGGATGCTTTACTTCTCGCTGGGTGGGTTTTCTGCTTTGATTCATCCTGATTTATAAGTTAATAGAGAAATCTGTGTTTTTTATGGTTTCATAGAGGTATTTATTCTTTGTGGCTTGGACCACATACCCACAACCCTTTTTATGTTAATAGAGAAATCTGTGTAATTCATTGAAACCCCTTATTTTGGGGTTTGCTGAAAATCTAATTTTTGGGTCCGGGATAAGAGGTGTGGTTTGCTGGAAACCTAATTTTTGGGTTCGGGATAAAAGGTGTTTTATAAGTTGTTTTAAAAAAAGAAGTATACTCATTCAATTGAAGGTTCGTTGCCGCTATTCATAGCAGGAGACGATATATAGCCATTCAGTTGAAGCTTCGTTGTCGCTATTCATAGCAAGCGACGGTAGTAACAATTGTGGCTTTTAGTGCCGCTGTTGACGGCTGGCGACGATAGGCTGTAAGGGGTGTTTGTATTGCCAAAGTCTCTATTTGGTTGGCTGTGATGATCCTTTGAATGTATTAGAATCCGATATACATTCACGATTTGTTGTGTATGTTATCCCTGAATACTTACTATCGGATCCATCTTATTTTGGGTGGCGTATTTCTCTATTTGGTTGGCTGTGATGATCCTTTTGTATGGTGTCTCACGGGGGAGGTGGAAGGATGGCAAAATGCGAGCATCGCTCGATTCAGCAACCTCCACAAACCCACCCACGCCATCAATTAAACTGAGCCGATTTTATCACATGTTGTGTCTTCCCACACACATACCACTCTTATGCGAGGGAGAAGGGTATATTTTTTTATTTCGTTTGTGAGTGAGGGGACTGTTCATTCGGAAACGCAATTCCCCTTCTATATTAAAGATATAATGTGATCCCTCAATAGTCACTATCGGATCCATCTTATTTTGGGTGGCGTGTATCTCTGTTTGGTTGGCTGTGATGATCGTTTGGTACGGTAAGATATAATGTGATCCCTGAATACTCACTGTCGGATCCATCTTATTGTGGGTGGCGTATATCTCTGTTTGGTCGGCTGTGATGATTCTTTGGTACGGTGTCTTGCTAGGAAAGTGGAAGGATGGCAGAATGCGAGCATCGCTCGATTCAGCAACCTCCACAAACCCAGCCACGACATCAATTAATCTGAGCCGGTTTTATCACATATTTGTTGACGTGAAATTACTGCGTAAAGTTGTTCGTGTCTTTCATTGCCGCTGTTGATCGCTATATAGCTCTGATAATGTCGTTTGGTTTTGGCCAGGCAACCTTTTAAGGTTGGTGACATACATATGATTGGTGACGCGACCAAGATGGTATTTAAACCCACTATTACAGGCTGTGATGCTTTTATTGTTGTGACGATATGTCGTTCGGGGAGTGATGAACCTGAACGGGCCAGGTTGATTTACTGGTCCAGACGCCTTAAGTGAGCTTTCTTATGGGCTATGATGAGTATACATGCTTTCGATCGAGTTAGGATCGGTCGTATCTTGGCGGGGCAACTTAAGACTGTTGCAGCCATGGCGTCCACATCCTCTCGGTTCGATTCTTAACATATCTGAGCCTCCTACAAAATCGAAATCAATATTTTACGTTGTTGCACTATTGAGAGAAGGAGCGATTTTTCTTATGATATTTCGGAAGCCACAAAAGTGTATAGCCTCAGGCGTGTTCTTCATTTGCGTAGGATGCACATGCTCTGTATTTTATAAGTTTCTATATTTCAAGTAGAACTTCCGACCAGTGCTTTCCATAAACTACGTTTTATAATTTTCATTCATTAGATAATATGTTATATCCTCGGGTAAGCGTTTCTACTGTATGCTTGCTTCTTTTTAGATACCAGAATTAGAAACTATAATGTTCACCAGCCTATGCTAAAAATCCTGATAAATCGGGAACAAACCTCGGGGTTAAAATACCATACCCTGGATTTTGGTAGGCATCTTACATTTTATTGATTAATAACAAATGAGGAGACGCCGGTTGATACTTGCCTGGCCGTTTTCCCTGTTTTGAAAAAGTGCACTTCCAATTTACATTTTATTGATTAACTGCTCGAGGATCTTTTTGCCAACCTTTCTGATGAGAGGGTATGGTGTAAAAATGTTTTCTTTATACATTATGAGAGAGGTTTACCTGTTACTAGGGTAGCGTGATTCCCCTACATTATTAGTAGTATGTTGTCCGCCTGTGATGACTCTAAAACGGGCGCGGGTAAGGATAAGATAACCCGAAACTTGGCGGGGCACCCTTTGAAGGTTGCAGCCATGTCGGGTTTAAAGAATACTTTACTCTTTAAAGGAATCTGCACCCGGTAAGTATGCATATTCCTGTTTTGATTTATTGTGACTCTGCGTAAATGTCTTATGATAACAAGTAATATGTGGATGTTTTGCGACGTTGATGGCGGGTTCTCGACGATTTTTATGGGTCGTTTTGATTTTTGTATGCAGAAAGAAAGTTGGTATCTTTGTGGTTTCTGGAAACTTAAGAATTCATTGTAAGGTTTCGTTTTGCATGGCTGTGATGAAACTAAACAGCCCAGGTTAAACCCGAGGCTCCACGGACCTTGGCAGGGCAACCTTTTGAGGATGCAGCCATGCCGTGTGCGTCCGGTTTCTCTGACGGTCGTCATATCTGAGCCTACTATTTTCCATGTCCTAAAAACAGAGGTATTTAAATACCAACTAATGAAAACATAAAAACCAAAACCTTTAATTTTATTGATCTGCTGCAGGAAGCGTGAACTGCTACAGGAAGGGAGTTGTTTGTGTTGTCTGAGAGGTAAGTGTTATTTGCCATTAGTTGGTATTTAACTTATTTATGTTTTGACTAGCTTATATCTAAAAAACCTCGAAAGCGATACTGTTCCAATGGTGGTGATGGTCTCATATATCAGGAAATGATGACACTCTTATGATTAGCATGTGTGGTCTACCGACACCTACATCTAGGCTGGGCAGTCGCACTGAGTGTGCGATTGCAGCCATGTCATGTGTTTGGTCCCGCGATTGTGCTAAAAGATCTGAGCCTAATGTGTTGTATTATATAATATGAAAAGGAGCTACTTTCTATGATATTCAATTTACCAAACTGTATGAGCTTCTTTCTCAAACATAGGTGTTTTTTTGGTTTACATTTTTTTATACCACTTACCTCTTTTCGACTCTCTATAGTTCACTTTTATAGGTGACCAAAGCCCGAGTAACAGGAATTGGAGATGAAGATGGAATTCAGTGATCTAACCATTTCCTTGGAAAACAAATACCAGCAGGTAAAAATAGGTCCAACAATAAACATAGAATGCCACCATATCAGGCCCATCACATAGTAACATCAAAGGTTACGTATTCCCAAATATATGAATACCCTTCAAGGGAAGCAGGGGGAATTTTGCGGTCTTTAGTCTATCTCTGTGGTAATTCTTGTGATTTATTAACACTAGGGTTTAGTGCCCGCGTTCCGCCGTGGCGGGCTTGGTCCAGTGGATTATTAAACATTTATGTTTGCAGGCCCATCAGAAGCTGCGTTCGCAAGTATTTGGATACCCTTCGAGGTAAGCAGGGGGTAGTTTGAGATGTTTAGAGCACGCTAAACATCTCAAACTACCCCCTGCTTACCTCGAAGGGTATCCAAATACTTGCGAACGCAGCTTCTGATGGGCCTGCAAACATAAATGTTTAATAATCCACTGGACCAAGCCCGCCACGGCGGAACGCGGGCACTAAACCCTAGTGTTAATAAATCACAAGAATTACCGCAGAGATAACAAGTGGCTAGATTTTATTCTACTCACAAACTGACGCTACGAGTAACAACTATTAATATCCGATGCTTAAAATCTCATTATGTTAAAAATAAACATATTGCAAATTAAATCTAAAATAAGAAGTATTTTAGCCGGATGAAATACTATATTGCGTATTTGACACGGGAATAACTTTGACTGTAAAAAGTTATATCCGGGCAAACTGTGTAATTAAATATAACTTCTCAATTTTTTTTAAAACCAATCAACATAATATTCATCTCGAAATATGCAATTGATAAACATTATTTTACGGCAAAAATATTTGGTGACATTATTTTCATAGTTGTATTGATTCGTGGTCAACCACTTACCAAATATAACAGTGGCGGCGATGCGGGTTTTGGTAGAAGGGAGGTCTTGTGGGTGGTGAGATGCGGATATAAAAATGTGTTTTTTTAGTAAGTTGTTTGATGTGTGACATTTATAAATGATTGATCAAAGACCGTTAATTTTAATATTAAATGTTTATAAATTCAATACAATTAACTTTTTAAATATTACTCTTGTTAAGTGTGTATATAACTTCGTTAGTCATATTTTACGTTTCCAAGAAGTTTTAGTAAAATGCATGAGACTTATGTAATTAATTTTCATAAAAGCTTACGAAGTTATATTAAGTTGCAAATAAACGCTTTTATATTAGTTTTTATAAAAGCATGAGAATTTATTCTAAAGTGGACGGACTTATAAATAGTTTTCAAAAAAGAATAAGAACTTATATTAAATTGCACATTCAAAACAATAAACTGATTTTGTTAAATAAACCAAACAAGGCCTCAAATGTACATCAAAATTCAACTCAACTTGTTAAGGTGATATACATTCAAGTATAAAAATAGCTATATTTGATTTTATTAATCGATATGGGATTGATGATTTTATTTTAAACGGCAGGAAGAAGTTGTGGCATACGGCATATGCATATACCATCTATCTTTAAGTGCATGCAAATAAGCAAATTGATTGTTTTTTTATAAAACTGATTACTGAGCTTATAGTGTTGTAACATTTTGTTTAGATAGGCTCATAAAATCGAAACATGTCTCAAAAGAAAAACGAGCCGTGAGTTAAAACAGTAACAAGCACAATCAAAGTGTTTGTGGTTACAGTTATGTTCGACTCATTTCTGCCTTTGATTTGCCTGGTCGTGGGTCTTCTAATTTCTCATGGAGCCCAATTTATTTCTATTTTAATAAACTTAATTTTCTTACATGGCCATGGTTCTTTAGAAACAAGTTGACCCGTTCTTTAATACTTCGGCCTCCATGAGCTAAAGTACCGTTATGCAAGAGTTTTGATAGTGCATTCAGGTGCCGTTACCCAATGTCATGACTAGTAACCCAAAAAAGGTAAAAATAATACTGTTGAATAGTAACTCATGAAGAGCACGTGCGAAAACCTCGATGAAAAGTACCGATTAACGATAACTTGAATTTTTCTTAGAACCATAAATCAAAGGCCCTCCTAACTAGAACTTTCAATGAAAATATCAATTGATACGACTAAGTTAAAGTTGTATCTTGATTGGGCACTAATTTTAGCGAGTGCTACCTCCTTAAGAACAAGAAAAGAAAAGACCAAAGATTTATTTGACGAAACATCAATAACATTCATTGATCAATCATACGGTATCTATGGCCGAACACATAACTTGTAAAATAAAGCATTCTTAATATGACAACATATCTTAAATAAACATATATAAAAATAGATAGCATTTGTCCGTTCGTATCAACGAACTTGTAACTAGAATTAGTTTTCATAGAAGCTTAAAAGGTTATAGTCATGGGACTTATGTAATTAACTTTCATAAAAGCTTTTGTACTGTATTAGTTTTCATAAAAGCATATGAAGTTATTCTACAGTGGACGAACTTGTAAAACTTAAAAAGTCACTACATAAAATTGGGCGTAAAAGCATTATATTAGTTTTTCATAAAAGAATAAGAAGTCATATTAAATAGCACATCAAAGACGATAATCTGATTTTTGTTAAATAAATCAGAGAATGCTTTTAATGTACAACATAACATTCAACTCAACTTGTTAAGGTGACATACATTTAAGTATAAAAATTAGCTATATTTGATGTCATAAATCGATATGGGATTAATGATTTTAAAGTGGCATATACATATAGTAATATAGATAAATAAGCAAATAAGCAAATTGGCTTCTCCATCATCATGGCTGATTGTCTTGCTTTTCTTTTTATATAAAAGCTAGCTCAGTTTATCAATATTTCTATAGATATACAACAAATATTAACTTTAGCATAACTCGACTGGAAAATTACAATGCAATGAATGATTGTATGGAGCAAAACACTTGGTAACCTATATTTTGATCTCCTGCATGTAAAGGACTATAACTAGTTTATATAAAAGATTAAACACCGGCAAGATTATTATAAAACTCATAAAACAAACATAAATTGACTTATTTCTAAAACGTGCATCCACAATATTTAGGGCTAGTACTTCTAGAAGGTTAGTAAACTGTACATGCGGTTTATAATTGATTTTTATATAAAAAAATTAAGAAGTTATATTAAATTGCATGCATGAGAAATCACTTATTTTCTTTTAGACGAAATGAGGTAATAACCACACATTTGAGTATATAAGATGACGACACTCATGTCTTAATCGATGTGGGATTGATAACTTTAAAGTGTCAACGAAAACTTGCGGCATTTGGTTATGAATATAATTATTTTTAGTTTAAACAAAAGATTGAGAAGTCAGATTGAATTTGTATATCCGGTACGAATATGACTTTGTTAGTCATATTTTAATTTTCCAATAAGTAGTATTCACCTAAGTTTAATGCGTTGAGATATATATGTACTTTTTTGAAAATAGTTGAGATATATTTGAGTATATATAAACTGAATCATTTGATGCCATAAACTGATGTGGGGTTAATATTATAAAATGACAGGCAATAGGTAAACAAACGATACCCATCAAAATCAACTGTATTTTTGTTCATGTTTTAAACATTACAAATTATGAGTGACATGTAAGACAATATCTTACATATTGGTATTAACAAATTATTGAACTAGTAGTCCAACTCATGCCTCTCACTTGGCAAATTAGTACATAAAGTGTTCCATGATTCAATATCTTCTAGATATATAAATAATGTTATCCTTTAACCCTTTGTTACATACTTACATAAAAACTTTTCTCTTTCTATTAAATGACTAATTAAAATATTAATACAGTATAATATTATTTAAAAAAGTAAACCAACCCTAACTACTTCTCACAAAACAAAATTGGAAAAATAGTAACAATAGAATGAACATTTTTATTTGAAGAGGTTCAATGCTTGTTTGCCGTAAAATGTTTTTTTTAGCTAAAAATGAAGAACGCTCGTTAATAAAAGGTGAGTGATTAGTCTACACGTATTGATGCATTTTTTTGGCAGAAAGTTGTTTTTGATCCCACGTAGAAAAAAGAAATACTTGTTAGTTTATATACTAAAGTAATGTTGATTGTGTAAGTTGATATTAATGTTATGTTATTCGTTGGGGCAACTTGGTGAGTAGATTAAACATCTAGTCACTTGTTGTCACAATGTATAACTAGTGTGATTTATTAACTTTTTGTCGATTTTCATAATATTCAAAGCATTCACATTAATCTTAAATGTTAGATCATGAAGTTAAAAAGTTTCTTAGTCTTATTGTTACATTTATACATCTAGTCCAAATATGTATATTTTTAACATAATGAGATTTTAAGCATTGGAGTTTCAAAAACTTGACAAGACTATAGACCAAAGAGGTCGTGTCTTTTTGCTTGGTTTCGATCATTGGTCAAGTCATATCGATGAAACACGCGCGCTATGAACATTGGGTTATTTATGAAGAAGCCACCTTAATGATCATTATTTCAAGTAGTGTCTCGTTTAACTAAGTACACTCTATGTCAGTTAATGTAATGAAACAAAATTAGGTTTCAATGAAAGTATATACGTCGGACGATTCTAGTTTATATATTCGAAATGGACCAATGTATTCAATCCATGGATATCAGTCATTAAAGTTAAAAAAGAAAGGAGAATATGAGTCTGTGCTTTAAAAAGCATGGATGTTCTTTTATGATCTATGATTCTTATTAAGAGAATTAGGATGTTATAAGTACTAAATTAAAGCTATAACAAAGAACTACTGATATGAATATGATCAAGATTTTTCCATTTTTGAGAAAAAGGTTAAAACTCTTTGGTATGGTGTGTGTTCTTGCTCGAGACCGTTACTCGCGGGTTCATGAGAATCAATAAAAATGACTAAAATATCACAAATATTCTGTAAACGTGAAAAGCTATTTTTTTTCTCTTAGTTAAATGCAATCTAGTTACATCGGTGAGTTGTGCCCGACCTTTCCTCAATGACTAGTTTCACTACAAATAATTCTCTTATATAATTGGATCAAACATGGATATGCTATAACTATCTAACAAATTTAAAAAACAAAACCTCAAAACATTAATCATACTTATTATTCCAACACATAAGCATCGATATACAACGATTTAGTATATAAAATCTTGTCTTTTTTTTTGAACAATGGTTGTATTAAAAAATAAAACTCTAGCAAGGAGCTAGAAGAAAATTACAAAGGCGAATTAAGCCAAGAGTTCCAACAATTTAATTTACTACCTCTACTTTTAAGCCAAGAAAATGAAAACATACGAATATTATCAAAAAGATCACTTCTCCTCATAGGGTGATCATTAAAAATAACGTCATTACGATACCTCCATAGAATCCATAGAGATGCCGCCGAAATGACATACATACGGTCTTTAGATTTTTTAGAAGCTCTCCAATTTTTGAACCACTGCGACCAATCGGAACTAGAGGAGAAAGACGGCATATTAGTGTCTGTCCATGAGCGAACAAGACGCCAAATATTAAAAGCCGTATCACATTCGAAGAAAACGTGACTATTAGATTCCATGCCAACATTGCACCACGGGCAAGCTATACTTGAAATTTCGATCCCCCGCAAAGACAAATTTAAATCCGTCGGAAGTCAATCCAAAATGAGCCGCCAAATGAAAACATTTACCTTACGTGGAAGAAGCCTACACCATCTAGAGCTAGGAGATAGCGAAGGAAGCAAGCAGTTGTCTAAATGAGATCTTGTGGCTTGGACCGAGAAGCTATCATCGTCCGAAATTTTCCAAGACCAAGCATCATGACGATTGTTAAAAGAAACACTCCCTATCTCTGAAACCATAACTTCAAGAGCCGCTACATTTCGAGCACCTATGTTCTGCCTATTCCAGCTCCATACCCATGTATCATTTAAATAGCGATGCACAAGTAAACAATTAGCATTAGAATCTAGGTGGTATAATATGTTGTATCTATAGCATAAGGGCCCGTTTCCGTCCCAATTATCTTTCCAAAAACGAATGGACATACCATCTCCTACTTTACGACACAAAGAAAAGGACGAGATGATATCATTAGAATGCAATTTGGAATAGGAAGAGATAATTGAAGACCATATACCGCTAATCTTGGAGTCTTTCAAGTCAACGCCAGCTTCATCACCATGAATTGCTTTAATTACACGAACCCACAAAGAATCAGAGCCATGAACTAAGCGCCATCGCCATTTTTGGAGAAGAGCTAAATTAAAAGCCTTCAGACTCCCGATCCCCAAACCACCTTTATCAAAAGAAGCCAAGATATTATCCCATTTTATCCACGTCATTTTTCTGTTATCACCGCTGCCTCCCTAAAAGAAAGAAGCCCTCATGGATTCTAGAACTTTTAGAACACTTTCTGGACACTTAAAAATCGACATATAATATATCCCAATGTTGTTTCGCCATAGTCAAACAAAGTCGCGAGCAACTAGGATTCTTCTTCTCTAGTACTTGTATATGATACAGATTTGACCAAATATGAATAAGTATTCATTTCTTGTAAACTGTATGGTTTATGGTGATCGGCTATGATGATTATATTAATAATGGTGGTTGACGGTTGTTATAGTCACAGGCGGACCCATGATTTAAAATACAGTGTTGCAAAAATTTGTTTTATGATTATTAGTACCAAAGTTGAATTAAATGAGTGTTGCACGTATCGATAAAAGACATATTTTATGGAAAAATTACTTTTTAGCACGTGTTACACATGGCTCCCATGTGAGTCCGCCTATGGTTATAGTAATACAATAAAATGAGTTTCCAATCAAGAAAAAAGAACAGAGTTTTTATTGTATGTCAAACAAACATTAAAATCACAATGTCCAACGCTGCTAATCACGCATCACGTTAAAATACTCTGAAACGATCTTAGGTAAACACACCCATAACACCCGTTTCAATGTAAAACTCTGACAAGTTAGTTTTATAACTATCCAATAACGCTAGTATTCACGTCTTCGATATAACAAAAATGTTGAACATAAAGACAAAAGACTAGACACAAAGTTATAAACCATGCAAACACACTAACATTCGATATAACAAAAATGTTCCATTATAGTTCAAAGCCTTCTAAAGATTAAAATTTTTTGTCCCAAAGAAATTGGGAAAAGATAATATTTACAAAACTTACATCTAATTTGAAGAGGTTAAATGCTAGTTTTCAAACACTAAACCATGATGGCATTTTTTTTATGAAAAAGTCCATCAACTAGAATAACGAGTGTATAGTTTCATGAAAAAATGGCTAGAGTTGAGTTTGAGAAAAGATAAATAAAAAACTTTGGTAATTAAAAGGAAGGGTATATGAAAGCATATACATATCGATGCATGTAGGGATGGAACTAATGGGTTTTCGCGGGTGTCCGAACCCTTACAGATTTTTGTGATGTAAGTGTGAATTTTTAGAAAAAGCATCGATTTTTCATAAATGTATGTTAAATGAACCAGTTCATCTAAATATATTGCTAGTATTACAGTCTAAAAAATTTTGTGCATCCGGTAATATTTAGTCCTAGTTCGTTCCTAAATACATTCACTTGGTAGGAAGTTACTTTGTTTTATCCTACATAGGTTGAAGAAAGAAACACTTCTTAACTTATATACGAAAGTTGTGTTGGTTGTGTAAGTTGATATTAATAATATGTTATTCGCGAAGCTTGAACGGCTAGAATAAAAGAATCTAGCCACTTATTGACTCCGCGGTAATTTCTATGATTTATTAACTTTTTATAAGTTAAAATAATATTTGGTTGATGATATTAAAAATATTTTTAATTATGTCAAATATTAGATCATTTCATGGCTAAAAATCCTCTTGTTGTTAGATTTAAACAACGTGCTCTATGTTTATTTTTAACAATATATATCTTGGACTAGTCTATTTTTTTTACAATTCACCAATACCTGTTCAAAAAAAATTGGACCAATATGTTCAATCTACCTATATCAACCATTAAAGAAAAAAGAGAATATAAGTTCATGCTTTCAAAAACATAAATGTTCGTTATGATCTATGATTTCTTATAAAAACAATTAAGATGTTATGAGTACTAAATAAAAGCTATATTGTGAGACTACTGACACGAATATGATCAAGTTCCTTCCATTTACGAGAAACAAATTCAAAAATCTTCGGTATATGTGTGTTCTTGCTCGAGACCGTTACTCGCGGGTTCATGAGAATCAATAAAAATGACTAAAATATCACAAAATATTCTGTAAACGTGAAAAGCTATTTTTTGCTCTTAGTTAAATGCAATCTAGTTACATCGGTGAGTTGTGCCCGACCTTTCCTCAATGACTAGTTTCACTACAAATAATTCTCTTATATAATTGGATCAAACATGGATATGCTATAACTATCTAACAAATTTAAAAACAAAACCTCAAAACATTAATCATACTTATTATTCCAACACATAAGCATCGATATACAACGATTTAGTATATAAAATCTTGTCTTTTGTTTTTTTTTGAACAATGGTTGTATTAAAAAATAAAACTCTAGCAAGGAGCTAGAAGAAAATTACAAAGGCGAATTAAGCCAAGAGTTCCAACAATTTAATTTACTACCTCTACTTTTAAGCTAAGAAAATGAAAACATACGAATATTATCAAAAAGATCACTTCTCCTCATAGGGTGATCATTAAAAATAACGTCATTACGATACCTCCATAGAATCCATAGAGATGCCGCCGAAATGACATACATACGGTCTTTAGATTCTTTAGAAGCTCTCCAATTTTCGAACCACTGCAACCAATCGGAACTAGAGGAGAAAGACGGCATATTAGTGTCTGTCCATGAGCGAACCAGACGCCAAATATTAAAAGCCGTATCACATTCGAAGAAAACGTGACTATTAGATTCCATGCCAACATTGCACCACGGGCAAGCTATACTTGAAATTTCGATCCCCACCAAAGACAAATTTAAACGCGTCGGAAGTCTATCCAAAATGAGCCGCCAAATGAAAACATTTACCTTACGTGGAAGAAGCCTACACCATCTAGAGCTAGGAGATAGCGAAGGAAGCAAGCAGTTGTCTAAATGAGATCTTGTGGCTTGGACCGAGAAGCTATCATCGTCCGAAATTTTCCAAGACCAAGCATCATGACGATTGTTAAAAGAAACACTCCCTATCTCTGAAACCATAACTTCAAGAGCCGCTACATTTCGAGCACCTATGTTCTGCCTATTCCAGCTCCATACCCATGTATCATTTAAATAGCGATGTGCAAGTAAACAATTAGCATTAGAATCTAGGTGGTATAATATTTTGTATCTATAGCATAAGGGCCCGTTTCCGTCCCAATTATCTTTCCAAAAACGAATGGACATACCATCTCCTACTTTACGACACAAAGAAAAGGACGAGATGATATCATTAGAATGCAATTTGGAATAGGAAGATATAATTGAAGACCATATACCGCTAATCTTGGAGTCTTTCAAGTCAACGCCAGCTTCATCACCATGAATTGCTTTAATTACACGAACCCACAAAGAATGAGAGCCATGAACTAAGCGTCATCGCCATTTTTGGAGAAGAGCTAAATTAAAAGCTTTCAGACTCCCGATCCCCAAACCACCTTTATCAAAAGAAGCCAAGATATTATCCCATTTTATCCACGTCATTTTTCTGTTATCACCGCTGCCTCCCCAAAAGAAAGAAGCCCGCATGGATTCTAGAACTTTTAGAACACTTTCTGGACACTTAAAAATCGACATATAATATATCCCAATGTTGTTTCGCCATAGTCAAACAAAGTCGCGAGCAACTAGGATTCTTCTTCTCTAGTACTTGTCTACGATACAGATTTGACCAAATATGAATAAGTATTCATTTCTTGTAAACTGTATGGTTTATGGTGATCGGCTATGATGATTATATTAATAATGGTGGTTGACGGTTGTTATAGTCACAGGCGGACCCATGATTTAAAATACAGTGTTGCAAAAATTTGTTTTATAATTATTAGTACCAAAGTTGAATTAAATGAGTGTTGCACGTATCGATAAAAGACATATTTTATGAAAAAATTACTTTTTAGCACGTGTTACACATGGCTCCCATGTGAGTCCACCTATGGTTATAGTAATACAATAAAATGAGTTTCCAATCAAGAAAAAAGAAAAGAGTTTTTATTGTATGTCAAACAAACATTAAAATCACAATGTCCAACGCTGCTAATCACGCATCACGTTAAAATACTCTGAAACGATCTTAGGTAAACACACCCATAACACCCGTTTCAATGTAAAACTCTGACAAGTTAGTTTTATAACTATCCAATAACGCTAGTATTCACGTCTTCGATATAACAAAAATGTTGAACATAAAGACAAAAGACTAGACACAAAGTTATAAACCATGCAAACACACTAACATTCGATATAACAAAAATGTTCCATTATAGTTCAAAGCCTTCTAAAGATTAAAAATTTTTGTCCCAAAGAAATTGGGAAAAGATAATATTTACAAAACTTACATCTAATTTGAAGAGGTTAAATGCTAGTTTTCAAACACTAAACCATGATGGCATTTTTTTATGAAAAAGTCCATCAACTAGAATAACGAGTGTATAGTTTCATGAAAAAATGGCTAGAGTTGAGTTTGAGAAAAGATAAATAAAAAACTTTGGTAATTAAAAGGAAGGGTAAATGAAAGCATATACATATCGATGCATGTAGGGATGGAACTAATGGGTTTTCGCGGGTGTCCGAACCCTTACAGATTTTTGTGATGTAAGTGTGAATATTTAGAAAAAGCATCGATTTTTCATAAATGTATGTTAAATGAACCAGTTCATCTAAATATATTGCTAGTATTACAGTCTAAAATATTTTGTGCATCCGGTAATATTTAGTCCTAGTTCGTTCCTAAATACATTCACTTGGTAGGAAGTTACTTTGTTTTATCCTACATAGGTTGAAGAAAGAAACACTTCTTAACTTATATACGAAAGTTGTGTTGGTTGTGTAAGTTGATATTAATAATATGTTATTCGCGAAGCTTGAACGGCTAGAATAAAAGAATCTAGCCACTTATTGACTCCGCGGTAATTTCTATGATTTATTAACTTTTTATAAGTTAAAATAATATCTGGTTGATGATATTAAAAATATTTGTAATTATGTAAAATATTAGATCATTTCATGGCTGAAAATCCTCTTGTTGTTAGATTTAAACAACGTGCTCTATGTTTATTTTTAACAATATATATCTTGGACTAGTCTATTTTTTTTACAATTCACCAATACCTGTTCAAAAAAATTGGACCAATATGTTCAATCTACCTATATCAACCATTAAAGAAAAAAGAGAATATAAGTTCATGCTTTCAAAAACATAAATGTTCGTTATGATCTATGATTTCTTATAAAAACAATTAAGATGTTATGAGTACTAAATAAAAGCTATATTGTGAGACTACTGACACGAATATGATCAAGTTCCTTCCATTTACGAGAAACAAATTCAAAAATCTTCGGTATATGTGTGTTCTTGCTCGAGACCGTTACTCGCGGGTTCATGAGAATCAATAAAAATGATTAAATATCACAAATATTCTGTAAACGTGAAAAGCTATTTTTTGCTCTTAGTTAAATGCAATCTAGTTACATCGGTGAGTTGTGCCCGACCTTTCCTCAATGACTAGTTTTACTACAAATAATTCTCTTATATAATTGGATCAAACATGGATATGCTATAACTATCTAACAAATTTAATAACAAAACCTCAAAACATTAATCATACTTATTATTCCAACACATAAGCATCGATATACAACGATTTAGTATATAAAATCTTGTCTTTTGTTTTTTTTTTGAACAATGGTTGTATTAAAAAATAAAACTCTAGCAAGGAGCTAGAAGAAAATTACAAAGGCGAATTAAGCCAAGAGTTCCAACAATTTAATTTACTACCTCTACTTTTAAGCCAAGAAAATGAAAACATACGAATATTATCAAAAAGATCACTTCTCCTCATAGGGTGATCATTAAAAATAACGTCATTACGATACCTCCATAGAATCCATAGAGATGCCGCCGAAATGACATACATACGGTCTTTAGATTCTTTAGAAGCTCTCCAATTTTCGAACCACTGCAACCAATCGGAACTAGAGGAGAAAGACGGCATATTAGTGTCTGTCCATGAGCGAACCAGACGCCAAATATTAAAAGCCGTATCACATTCGAAGAAAACGTGACTATTAGATTCCATGCCAACATTGCACCACGGGCAAGCTATACTTGAAATTTCGATCCCCCGCAAAGACAAATTTAAACGCGTCGGAAGTCTATCCAAAATGAGCCGCCAAATGAAAACATTTACCTTACGTGGAAGAAGCCTACACCATCTAGAGCTAGGAGATAGCGAAGGAAGCAAGCAGTTGTCTAAATGAGATCTTGTGGCTTGGACCGAGAAGCTATCATCGTCCGAAATTTTCCAAGACCAAGCATCATGACGATTGTTAAAAGAAACACTCCCTATCTCTGAAACCATAACTTCAAGAGCCGCTACATTTCGAGCACCTATGTTCTGCCTATTCCAGCTCCATACCCATGTATCATTTAAATAGCGATGCGCAAGTAAACAATTAGCATTAGAATCTAGGTGGTATAATATGTTGTATCTATAGCATAAGGGCCCGTTTCCGTCCCAATTATCTTTCCGAAAACGAATGGACATACCATCTCCTACTTTACGACACAAAGAAAAGGACGAGATGATATCATTAGAATACAATTTGGAATAGGAAGAGATAATTGAAGACCATATACCGCTAATCTTGGAGTCTTTCAAGTCAACGCCAGCTTCATCACCATGAATTGCTTTAATTACACGAACCCACAAAGAATCAGAGCCATGAACTAAGCGCCATCGCTATTTTTGGAGAAGAGCTAAATTAAAAGCCTTCAGACTCCCGATCCCCAAACCACCTTTATTAAAAGAAGCCAAGATATTATCCCATTTTATCCACGTCATTTTTCTGTTATCACCGCTGCCTCCCCAAAAGAAAGAAGCCCGCATGGATTCTAGAACTTTTAGAACACTTCTGGACACTTAAAAATCGACATATAATATATCCCAATGTTGTTTCGCCATAGTCAAACAAAGTCGCGAGCAACTAGGATTCTTCTTCTCTAGTACTTGTCTACGATACAGATTTGACCAAATATGAATAAGTATTCATTTCTTGTAAACTGTATGGTTTATGGTGATCGGCTATGATGATTATATTAATAATGGTGGCTGACGGTTGTTATAGTCACAGGCGGACCCATGATTTAAAATACAGTGTTGCAAAAATTTGTTTTATGATTATTAGTACCAAAGTTGAATTAAATGAGTGTTGCACGTATCGATAAAAGATATATTTTATGAAAAAATTACTTTTTAGCACGTGTTACACATGGCTCCCATGTGAGTCCGCCTATGGTTATAGTAATACAATAAAATGAGTTTCCAATCAAGAAAAAAGAAAAGAGTTTTTATTGTATGTCAAACAAACATTAAAATCACAATGTCCAACGCTGCTAATCACGCATCACGTTAAAATACTCTGAAACGATCTTAGCTAAACACACCCATAACACCCGTTTCAATGTAAAACTCTGACAAGTTAGTTTTATAACTATCCAATAACGCTAGTATTCACGTCTTCGATATAACAAAAATGTAGAACATAAAGACAAAAGACTAGACACAAAGTTATAAACCATGCAAACACACTAACATTCGATATAACAAAAATGTTCCATTATAGTTCAAAGCCTTCTAAAGATTAAATTTTTTTGTCCCAAATGAAATTGGGAAAAGATAATATTTACAAAACTTACATCTAATTTGAAGAGGTTAAATGCTAGTTTTCAAACACTAAACCATGATGGCATTTTTTTTATGAAAAAGTCCATCAACTAGAATAACGAGTGTATAGTTTCATGAAAAAATGGCTAGAGTTGAGTTTGAGAAAAGATAAATAAAAAACTTTTGTAATTAAAAGGAAGGGTATATGAAAGCATATACATATCGATGCATGTAGGGATGGAACTAATGGGTTTTCACGGGTGTCCGAACCCTTACAGATTTTTGTGATGTAAGTGTGAATTTTTAGAAAAAGCATCGATTTTTCATAAATGTATGTTAAATGAACCAGTTCATCTAAATATATTGCTAGTATTACAGTCTAAATAATTTTGTGCATCCGGTAATATTTAGTCCTAGTTCGTTCCTAAATACATTCACTTGGTAGGAAGTTACTTTGTTTTATCCTACATAGGTTGAAGAAAGAAACACTTCTTAACTTATATACGAAAGTTGTGTTGGTTGTGTAAGTTGATATTAATAATATGTTATTCGCGAAGCTTGAACGGCTAGAATAAAAGAATCTAGCCACTTATTGACTCCGCGGTAATTTCTATGATTTATTAACTTTTTATAAGTTAAAATAATATTTGGTTGATGATATTAAAAATATTTGTAATTATGTCAAATATTAGATCATTTCATGGCTAAAAATCCTCTTGTTGTTAGATTTAAACAACGTGCTCTATGTTTATTTTTAACAATATATATCTTGGACTAGTCTATTTTGTTTACAATTCACCAATACCTGTTCAAAAAAAATTGGACCAATATGTTCAATATACCTATATCAACCATTAAAGAAAAAAGAGAATATAAGTTCATGCTTTCAAAAACATAAATGTTCGTTATGATCTATGATTTCTTATAAAAACAATTAAGATGTTATGAGTACTAAATAAAAGCTATATTGTGAGACTACTGACACGAATATGATCAAGTTCCTTCCATTTACGAGAAACAAATTCAAAAATCTTCGGTATATGTGTGTTCTTGCTCGAGACCGTTACTCGCGGGTTCATGAGAATCAATAAAAATGACTAAAATATCACAAATATTCTGTAAACGTGAAAAGCTATTTTTTGCTCTTAGTTAAATGCAATCTAGTTACATCGGTGAGTTGTGCCCGACCTTTCCTCAATGACTAGTTTTACTACAAATAATTCTCTTATATAATTGGATCAAACATGGATATGCTATAACTATCTAACAAATTTAAAAACAAAACCTCAAAACATTAATCATACTTATTATTCCAACACATAAGCATCGATATACAACGATTTAGTATATAAAATCTTGTCTTTTGTTTTTTTTGAACAATGGTTGTATTAAAAAATAAAACTCTAGCAAGGAGCTAGAAGAAAATTACAAAGGCGAATTAAGCCAAGAGTTCCAACAATTTAATTTACTACCTCTACTTTTAAGCCAAGAAAATGAAAACATACGAATATTATCAAAAAGATCACTTCTCCTCATAGGGTGATCATTAAAAATAACGTCATTACGATACCTCCATAGAATCCATAGATATGCCGCCGAAATGACATACATACGGTCTTTAGATTCTTTAGAAGCTCTCTAATTTTCAAACCACTGCAACCAATCGGAACTAGAGGAGAAAGACGGCATATTAGTGTCTGTCCATGAGCGAACCAGACGCCAAATATTAAAAGCCGTATCACATTCGAAGAAAACGTGACTATTAGATTCCATGCCAACATTGCACCACGGGCAAGCTATACTTGAAATTTCGATCCCCCGCAAAGACAAATTTAAACGCGTCGGAAGTCTATCCAAAATGAGCCGCCAAATGAAAACATTTACCTTACGTGGAAGAAGCCTACACCATCTAGAGCTAGGAGATAGCGAAGGAAGCAAGCAGTTGTCTAAATGAGATCTTGTGGCTTGGACCGAGAAGCTATCATCGTCCGAAATTTTCCAAGACCAAGCATCATGACGATTGTTAAAAGAAACACTCCCTATCTCTGAAACGATAACTTCAAGAGCCGCTACATTTCGAGCACCTATGTTCTGCCTATTCCAGCTCCATACCCATGTATCATTTAAATAGCGATGCGCGAGTAAACAATTAGCATTAGAATCTAGGTGGTATAATATGTTGTATCTATAGCATAAGGGCCCGTTTCCGTCCCAATTATCTTTCCAAAAACGAATGGACATACCATCTCCTACTTTACGACACAAAGAAAAGGACGAGATGATATCATTAGAATGCAATTTGGAATAGGAAGAGATAATTGAAGACCATATACCGCTAATCTTGGAGTCTTTCAAGTCAACGCCAGCTTCATCACCATGAATTGCTTTAATTACACGAACCCACAAAGAATCAGAGCCATGAACTAAGCGCCATCGCCATTTTTGGAGAAGAGCTAAATTAAAAGCCTTCAGACTCCCGATCCCCAAACCACCTTTATCAAAAGAAGCCAATATATTATCTCATTTTATCCACGTCATTTTTCTGTTATCACCGTTGCCTCCCCAAAAGAAAGAAGCCCGCATGGATTCTAGAACTTTTAGAACACTTTCTGGACACTTAAAAATCGACATATAATATATCCCAATGTTGTTTCGCCATAGTCAAACAAAGTCGCGAGCAACTAGGATTCTTCTTCTCTAGTACTTGTCTACGATACAGATTTGACCAAATATGAATAAGTATTCATTTCTTGTAAACTGTATGGTTTATGGTGATCGGCTATGATGATTATATTAATAATGGTGGTCGACGGTTGTTATAGTCACAGGCGGACCCATGATTTAAAATACAGTGTTGCAAAAATTTGTTTTATGATTATTAGTACCAAAGTTGAATTAAATGAGTGTTGCACGTATCGATAAAAGACATATTTTATGAAAAAATTACTTTTTAGCACGTGTTACACATGGCTCCCATGTGAGTCCGCCTATGGTTATAGTAATACAATAAAATGAGTTTCCAATCAAGAAAAAAGAAAAGAGTTTTTATTGTATGTCAAACAAACATTAAAATCACAATGTCCAACGCTGCTAATCACGCATCACGTTAAAATACTCTGAAACGATCTTAGCTAAACACACCCATAACACCCGTTTCAATGTAAAACTCTGACAAGTTAGTTTTATAACTATCCAATAACGCTAGTATTCACGTCTTCGATATAACAAAAATGTTGAACATAAAGACAAAAGACTAGACACAAAGTTATAAACCATGCAAACACACTAACATTCGATATAACAAAAATGTTCCATTATAGTTCAAAGCCTTCTAAAGATTAAAATTTTTTGTCCCAAATGAAATTGGGAAAAGATAATATTTACAAAACTTACATCTAATTTGAAGAGGTTAAATGCTAGTTTTCAAACACTAAACCATGATGGCATTTTTTTATGAAAAAGTCCATCAACTAGAATAACGAGTGTATAGTTTCATGAAAAAATGGCTAGAGTTGAGTTTGAGAAAAGATAAATAAAAAACTTTTGTAATTAAAAGGAAGGGTATATGAAAGCATATACATATCGATGCATGTAGGGATGGAACTAATGGGTTTTCGCGGGTGTCCGAACCCTTACAGATTTTTGTGATGTAAGTGTGAATTTTTAGAAAAAGCATCGATTTTTCATAAATGTATGTTAAATGAACCAGTTCATCTAAATATATTGCTAGTATTACAGTCTAAAAAATTTTGTGCATCCGGTAATATTTAGTCCTAGTTCGTTCCTAAATACATTCACTTGGTAGGAAGTTACTTTGTTTTATCCTACATAGGTTGAAGAAAGAAACACTTCTTAACTTATATACGAAAGTTGTGTTGGTTGTGTAAGTTGATATTAATAATATGTTATTCGCGAAGCTTGAACGGCTAGAATAAAAGAATCTAGCCACTTATTGACTCCGCGGTAATTTCTTTGATTTATTAACTTTTTATAAGTTAAAATAATATTTGGTTGATGATATTAAAAATATTTGTAATTATGTCAAATATTAGATCATTTCATGGCTAAAAATCCTCTTGTTGTTAGATTTAAACAACGTGCTCTATGTTTATTTTTAACAATATATATCTTGGACTAGTCTATTTTGTTTACAATTCACCAATACCTGTTCAAAAAAAATTGGACCAATATGTTCAATCTACCTATATCAACCATTAAAGAAAAAAGAGAATATAAGTTCATGCTTTCAAAAACATAAATGTTCGTTATGATCTATGATTTCTTATAAAAACAATTAAGATGTTATGAGTACTAAATAAAAGCTATATTGTGAGACTACTGACACGAATATGATCAAGTTCCTTCCATTTACGAGAAACAAATTCAAAAATCTTTGGTATATGTGTGTTTTTGCTCGAGACCGTTACTCGCGGGTTCATGAGAATCAATAAAAATGACTAAAATATCACAAATATTCTGTAAACGTGAAAAGCTATTTTTTGCTCTTAGTTAAATGCAATCTAGTTACATCGGTGAGTTGTGCCCGACCTTTCCTCAATGACTAGTTTGACTACAAATAATTCTCTTATATAATTGGATCAAACATGGATATGCTATAACTATCTAACAAATTTAAAAACAAAACCTCAAAACATTAATCATACTTATTATTCCAACACATAAGCATCGATATACAACGATTTAGTATATAAAGTCTTGTCTTTTGTTTTTTTTTTGAACAATGGTTGTATTAAAAAATAAAACTCTAGCAAGGAGCTAGAAGAAAATTACAAAGGCGAATTAAGCCAAGAGTTCCAACAATTTAATTTACTACCTCTACTTTTAAGCCAAGAAAATGAAAACATACGAATATTATCAAAAAGATCACTTCTCCTCATAGGGTGATCATTAAAAATAACGTCATTACGATACCTCCATAGAATCCATAGATATGCCGCCGAAATGACATACATACGGTCTTTAGATTCTTTAGAAGCTCTCTAATTTTCGAACCACTGCAACCAATCGGAACTAGAGTAGAAAGACGGCATATTAGTGTCTGTCCATGAGCGAACCAGACGCCAAATATTAAAAGCCGTATCACATTCGAAGAAAACGTGACTATTAGATTCCATGCCAACATTGCACCACGGGCAAGCTATACTTGAAATTTCGATCCCCCGCAAAGATAAATTTAAACGCGTCGGAAGTCTATCCAAAATGAGCCGCCAAATGAAAACATTTACCTTACGTGGAAGAAGCCTACACCATCTAGAGCTAGGAGATAGCGAAGGAAGCAAGCAGTTGTCTAAATGAGATCTTGTGGCTTGGACCGAGAAGCTATCATCGTCCGAAATTTTCCAAGACCAAGCATCATGACGATTGTTAAAAGAAACACTCCCTATCTCTGAAACCATAACTTCAAGAGCCGCTACATTTCGAGCACCTATGTTCTGCCTATTCCAGCTCCATACCCATGTATCATTTAAATAGCGATGCACAAGTAAACAATTAGCATTAGAATCTAGGTGGTATAATATGTTGTATCTATAGCATAAGGGCCCGTTTCCGTCCCAATTATCTTACCAAAAACGAATGGACATAGCATCTCCTACTTTACGACACAAAGAAAAGGACGAGATGATATCATTAGAATGAAATTTGGAATAGGAAGAGATAATTGAAGACCATATACCGCTAATCTTGGAGTCTTTCAAGTCAACGCCAGCTTCATCACCATGAATTGCTTTAATTACACGAACCCACAAAGAATCAGAGCCATGAACTAAGCGTCATCGCCATTTTTGGAGAAGAGCTAAATTAAAAGCCTTCAGACTCCCGATCCCCAAACCACCTTTATCAAAAGAAGCCAAGATATTATCCCATTTTATCCACGTCATTTTTCTGTTATCACCGCTGCCTCCCCAAAAGAAAGAAGCCCGCATGGATTCTAGAACTTTTAGAACACTTTCTGGACACTTAAAAATCGACATATAATATATCCCAATGTTGTTTCGCCATAGTCAAACAAAGTCGCGAGCAACTAGGATTCTTCTTCTCTAGTACTTGTCTACGATACAGATTTGACCAAATATGAATAAGTATTCATTTCTTGTAAACTGTATGGTTTATGGTGATCGGCTATGATGATTATATTAATAATGGTGGTTGACGGTTGTTATAGTCACAGGCGGACCCATGATTTAAAATACAGTGTTGCAAAAATTTGTTTTATGATTATTAGTACCAAATTTGAATTAAATGAGTGTTGCACGTATCGATAAAAGACATATTTTATGAAAAAATTACTTTTTAGCACGTGTTACACATGGCTCCCATGTGAGTCCGCCTATGGTTATAGTAATACAATAAAATGAGTTTCCAATCAAGAAAAAAGAAAAGAGTTTTTATTGTATGTCAAACAAACATTAAAATCACAATGTCCAACGCTGCTAATCACGCATCACGTTAAAATACTCTGAAACGATCTTAGCTAAACACACCCATAACACCCGTTTCAATGTAAAACTCTGACAAGTTAGTTTTATAATTATCCAATAACGCTAGTATTCACGTCTTCGATATAACAAAATGTTGAACATAAAGACAAAAGACTAGACACAAAGTTATAAACCATGCAAACACACTAACATTCGATATAACAAAAATGTTCCATTATAGTTCAAAGCCTTCTAAAGATTAAAATTTTTTGTCCCAAATGAAATTGGGAAAAGATAATATTTACAAAATTTACATCTAATTTGAAGAGGTTAAATGCTAGTTTTCAAACACTAAACCATGATGGCATTTTTTTTATGAAAAAGTCCATCAACTAGAATAACGAGTGTATAGTTTCATGAAAAAATGGCTAGAGTTGAGTTTGAGAAAAGATAAATAAAAAACTTTGGTAATTAAAAGGAAGGGTATATGAAAGCATATACATATCGATGCATGTAGGGATGGAACTAATGGGTTTTCGCGGGTGTCCGAACCCTTACAGATTTTTGTGATGTAAGTGTGAATTTTTAGAAAAAGCATCGATTTTTCATAAATGTATGTTAAATGAACCAGTTCATCTAAATATATTGCTAGTATTACAGTCTAAAAAATTTTGTGCATCCGGTAATATTTAGTCCTAGTTCGTTCCTAAATACATTCACTTGGTAGGAAGTTACTTTGTTTTATCCTACATAGGTTGAAGAAAGAAACACTTCTTAACTTATATACGAAAGTTGTGTTGGTTGTGTAAGTTGATATTAACAATATGTTATTCGCGAAGCTTGAACGGCTAGAATAAAAGAATCTAGCCACTTATTGACTCCGCGGTAATTTCTATGATTTATTAACTTTTTATAAGTTAAAATAATATTTGGTTGATGATATTAAAAATATTTGTAATTATGTCAAATATTAGATCATTTCATGGCTAAAAATCCTCTTGTTGTTAGATTTAAACAACGTGCTCTATGTTTATTTTTAACAATATATATCTTGGACTAGTCTATTTTTTTTACAATTCACCAATACCTGTTCAAAAAAAATTGGACCAATATGTTCAATCTACCTATATCAACCATTAAAGAAAAAAGAGAATATAAGTTCATGCTTTCAAAAACATAAATGTTCGTTATGATCTATGATTTCTTATAAAAACAATTAAGATGTTATGAGTACTAAATAAAAGCTATATTGTGAGACTACTGACACGAATATGATCAAGTTCCTTCCATTTACGAGAAACAAATTCAAAAATCTTCGGTATATGTGTGTTCTTGCTCGAGACCGTTACTCGCGGGTTCATGAGAATCAATAAAAATGACTAAAATATTACAAATATTCTGTAAACGTGAAAAACTATTTTTTGCTCTTAGTTAAATGCAATCTAGTTACATCGGTGAGTTGTGCCCGACCTTTCCTCAATGACTAGTTTTACTACAAATAATTCTCTTATATAATTGGATCAAACATGGATATGCTATAACTATCTAACAAATTTAAAAACAAAACCTCAAAACATTAATCATACTTATTATTCCAACACATAAGCATCGATATACAACGATTTAGTATATAAAATCTTGTCTTTTGTTTTTACTTTGAACAATGGTTGTATTAAAAAATAAAACTCTAGCAAGGAGCTAGAAGAAAATTACAAAGGCGAATTAAGCCAAGAGTTCCAACAATTTAATTTACTACCTCTACTTTTAAGCCAAGAAAATGAAAACATACGAATATTATCAAAAAGATCACTTCTCCTCATAGGGTGATCATTAAAAATAACGTCATTACGATACCTCCATAGAATCCATAGATATGCCGCCGAAATGACATACATACGGTCTTTAGATTCTTTAGAAGCTCTCTAATTTTCGAACCACTGCAACCAATCGGAACTAGAGGAGAAAGACGGCATATTAGTGTCTGTCCATGAGCGAACCAGACGCCAAATATTAAAAGCCGTATCACATTCGAAGAAAACGTGACTATTAGATTCCATGCCAACATTGCACCACGGGCAAGCTATACTTGAAATTTCGATCCCCCGCAAAGACAAATTTAAACGCGTCGGAAGTCTATCCAAAATGAGCCGCCAAATGAAAACATTTACCTTACGTGGAAGAAGCCTACACCATCTAGAGCTAGGAGATAGCGAAGGAAGCAAGCAGTTGTCTAAATGAGATCTTGTGGCTTGGACCGAGAAGCTATCATCGTCCGAAATTTTCCAAGACCAAGCATCATGACGATTGTTAAAAGAAACACTCCCTATCTCTGAAACCATAACTTCAAGAGCCGCTACATTTCGAGCACCTATGTTCTGCCTATTCCAGCTCCATACCCATGTATCATTTAAATAGCGATGCACAAGTAAACAATTAGCATTAGAATCTAGGTGGTATAATATGTTGTATCTATAGCATAAGGGCCTGTTTCCGTCCCAATTATCTTTCCAAAAACGAATGGACATAGCATCTCCTACTTTACGACACAAAGAAAAGGACGAGATGATATCATTAGAATGCAATTTGGAATAGGAAGAGATAATTGAAGACCATATACCGCTAATCTTGGAGTCTTTCAAGTCAACGCCAGCTTCATCACCATGAATTGCTTTAATTACACGAACCCACAAAGAATCAGAGCCATGAACTAAGCGTCATCGCCATTTTTGGAGAAGAGCTAAATTAAAAGCCTTCAGACTCCCGATCCCCAAACCACCTTTATCAAAAGAAGCCAAGATATTATCCCATTTTATCCACGTCATTTTTCTGTTATCACCGCTGCCTCCCCAAAAGAAAGAAGCCCGCATGGATTCTAGAACTTTTAGAACACTTTCTGGACACTTAAAAATCGACATATAATATATCCCAATGTTGTTTCGCCATAGTCAAACAAAGTCGCGAGCAACTAGGATTCTTCTTCTCTAGTACTTGTCTACGATACAGATTTGACCAAATATGAATAAGTATTCATTTCTTGTAAACTGTATGGTTTATGGTGATCGGCTATGATGATTATATTAATAATGGTGGTTGACGGTTGTTATAGTCACAGGCGGACCCATGATTTAAAATACAGTGTTGCAAAAATTTGTTTTATGATTATTAGTACCAAATTTGAATTAAATGAGTGTTGCACGTATCGATAAAAGACATATTTTATGAAAAAATTACTTTTTAGCACGTGTTACACATGGCTCCCATGTGAGTCCGCCTATGGTTATAGTAATACAATAAAATGAGTTTCCAATCAAGAAAAAAGAAAAGAGTTTTTATTGTATGTCAAACAAACATTAAAATCACAATGTCCAACGCTGCTAATCACGCATCACGTTAAAATACTCTGAAACGATCTTAGCTAAACACACCCATAACACCCGTTTCAATGTAAAACTCTGACAAGTTAGTTTTATAACTATCCAATAACGCTAGTATTCACGTCTTCGATATAACAAAAATGTTGAACATAAAGACAAAAGACTAGACACAAAGTTATAAACCATGCAAACACACTAACATTCGATATAACAAAAATGTTCCATTATAGTTCAAAGCCTTCTAAAGATTAAAATTTTTTGTCCCAAATGAAATTGGGAAAAGATAATATTTACAAAATTTACATCTAATTTGAAGAGGTTAAATGCTAGTTTTCAAACACTAAACCATGATGGCATTTTTTTTATGAAAAAGTCCATCAACTAGAATAACGAGTGTATAGTTTCATGAAAAAATGGCTAGAGTTGAGTTTGAGAAAAGATAAATAAAAAACTTTGGTAATTAAAAGGAAGGGTATATGAAAGCATATACATATCGATGCATGTAGGGATGGAACTAATGGGTTTTCGCGGGTGTCCGAACCCTTACAGATTTTTGTGATGTAAGTGTGAATTTTTAGAAAAAGCATCGATTTTTCATAAATGTATGTTAAATGAACCAGTTCATCTAAATATATTGCTAGTATTACAGTCTAAAAAATTTTGTGCATCCGGTAATATTTAGTCCTAGTTCGTTCCTAAATACATTCACTTGGTAGGAAGTTACTTTGTTTTATCCTACATAGGTTGAAGAAAGAAACACTTCTTAACTTATATACGAAAGTTGTGTTGGTTGTGTAAGTTGATATTAATAATATGTTATTCGCGAAGCTTGAACGGCTAGAATAAAAGAATCTAGCCACTTATTGACTCCGCGGTAATTTTTATGATTTATTAACTTTTTATAAGTTAAAATAATATTTGGTTGATGATATTAAAAATATTTGTAATTATGTCAAATATTAGATCATTTCATGGCTAAAAATCCTCTTGTTGTTAGATTTAAACAACGTGCTCTATGTTTATTTTTAACAATATATATCTTGGACTAGTCTATTTTTTTTACAATTCACCAATACCTGTTCAAAAAAAATTGGACCAATATGTTCAATCTACCTATATCAACCATTAAAGAAAAAAGAGAATATAAGTTCATGGTTTCAAAAACATAAATGTTCGTTATGATCTATGATTTCTTATAAAAACAATTAAGATGTTATGAGTACTAAATAAAAGCTATATTGTGAGACTACTGACACGAATATGATCAAGTTCCTTCCATTTACGAGAAACAAATTCAAAAATCTTCGGTATATGTGTGTTCTTGCTCGAGACCGTTACTCGCGGGTTCATGAGAATCAATAAAAATGACTAAAATATCACAAATATTCTGTAAACGTGAAAAGCTATTTTTTGCTCTTAGTTAAATGCAATCTAGTTACATCGGTGAGTTGTGCCCGACCTTTCCTCAATGACTAGTTTTACTACAAATAATTCTCTTATATAATTGGATCAAACATGGATATGCTATAACTATCTAACAAATTTAAAAACAAAACCTCAAAACATTAATCATACTTATTATTCCAACACATAAGCATCGATATACAACGATTTAGTATATAAAATCTTGTCTTTTGTTTTTTCTTTGAACAATGGTTGTATTAAAAAATAAAACTTTAGCAAGGAGCTAGAAGAAAATTACAAAGGCGAATTAAGCCAAGAGTTCCAACAATTTAATTTACTACCTCTACTTTTAAGCCAAGAAAATGAAAACATACGAATATTATCAAAAAGATCACTTCTCCTCATAGGGTGATCATTAAAAATAACGTCATTACGATACCTCCATAGAATCCATAGATATGCCGCCGAAATGACATACATACGGTCTTTAGATTCTTTAGAAGCTCTCTAATTTTCGAACCACTGCAACCAATCGGAACTAGAGGAGAAAGACGGCATATTAGTGTCTGTCCATGAGCGAACCAGACGCCAAATATTAAAAGCCGTATCACATTCGAAGAAAACGTGACTATTAGATTCCATGCCAACATTGCACCACGGGCAAGCTATACTTGAACTTTCGATCCCCCGCAAAGACAAATTTAAACGCGTCGGAAGTCTATCCAAAATGAGCCGCCAAATGAAAACATTTACCTTACGTGGAAGAAGCCTACACCATCTAGAGCTAGGAGATAGCGAAGGAAGCAAGCAGTTGTCTAAATGAGATCTTGTGGCTTGGACCGAGAAGCTATCATCGTCCGAAATTTTCCAAGACCAAGCATCATGACGATTGTTAAAAGAAACACTCCCTATCTCTGAAACCATAACTTCAAGAGCCGCTACATTTCGAGCACCTATGTTCTGCCTATTCCAGCTCCATACCCATGTATCATTTAAATAGCGATGCGCAAGTAAACAATTAGCATTAGAATCTAGGTGGTATAATATGTTGTATCTATAGCATAAGGGCCCGTTTCCGTCCCAATTATCTTTCCGAAAACGAATGGACATACCATCTCCTACTTTACGACACAAAGAAAAGGACGAGATGATATCATTAGAATACAATTTGGAATAGGAAGAGATAATTGAAGACCATATACCGCTAATCTTGGAGTCTTTCAAGTCAACGCCAGCTTCATCACCATGAATTGCTTTAATTACACGAACCCACAAAGAATCAGAGCCATGAACTAAGCGCCATCGCTATTTTTGGAGAAGAGCTAAATTAAAAGCCTTCAGACTCCCGATCCCCAAACCACCTTTATTAAAAGAAGCCAAGATATTATCCCATTTTATCCACGTCATTTTTCTGTTATCACCGCTGCCTCCCCAAAAGAAAGAAGCCCGCATGGATTCTAGAACTTTTAGAACACTTCTGGACACTTAAAAATCGACATATAATATATCCCAATGTTGTTTCGCCATAGTCAAACAAAGTCGCGAGCAACTAGGATTCTTCTTCTCTAGTACTTGTCTACGATACAGATTTGACCAAATATGAATAAGTATTCATTTCTTGTAAACTGTATGGTTTATGGTGATCGGCTATGATGATTATATTAATAATGGTGGCTGACGGTTGTTATAGTCACAGGCGGACCCATGATTTAAAATACAGTGTTGCAAAAATTTGTTTTATGATTATTAGTACCAAAGTTGAATTAAATGAGTGTTGCACGTATCGATAAAAGATATATTTTATGAAAAAATTACTTTTTAGCACGTGTTACACATGGCTCCCATGTGAGTCCGCCTATGGTTATAGTAATACAATAAAATGAGTTTCCAATCAAGAAAAAAGAAAAGAGTTTTTATTGTATGTCAAACAAACATTAAAATCACAATGTCCAACGCTGCTAATCACGCATCACGTTAAAATACTCTGAAACGATCTTAGCTAAACACACCCATAACACCCGTTTCAATGTAAAACTCTGACAAGTTAGTTTTATAACTATCCAATAACGCTAGTATTCACGTCTTCGATATAACAAAAATGTAGAACATAAAGACAAAAGACTAGACACAAAGTTATAAACCATGCAAACACACTAACATTCGATATAACAAAAATGTTCCATTATAGTTCAAAGCCTTCTAAAGATTAAATTTTTTTGTCCCAAATGAAATTGGGAAAAGATAATATTTACAAAACTTACATCTAATTTGAAGAGGTTAAATGCTAGTTTTCAAACACTAAACCATGATGGCATTTTTTTTATGAAAAAGTCCATCAACTAGAATAACGAGTGTATAGTTTCATGAAAAAATGGCTAGAGTTGAGTTTGAGAAAAGATAAATAAAAAACTTTTGTAATTAAAAGGAAGGGTATATGAAAGCATATACATATCGATGCATGTAGGGATGGAACTAATGGGTTTTCACGGGTGTCCGAACCCTTACAGATTTTTGTGATGTAAGTGTGAATTTTTAGAAAAAGCATCGATTTTTCATAAATGTATGTTAAATGAACCAGTTCATCTAAATATATTGCTAGTATTACAGTCTAAATAATTTTGTGCATCCGGTAATATTTAGTCCTAGTTCGTTCCTAAATACATTCACTTGGTAGGAAGTTACTTTGTTTTATCCTACATAGGTTGAAGAAAGAAACACTTCTTAACTTATATACGAAAGTTGTGTTGGTTGTGTAAGTTGATATTAATAATATGTTATTCGCGAAGCTTGAACGGCTAGAATAAAAGAATCTAGCCACTTATTGACTCCGCGGTAATTTCTATGATTTATTAACTTTTTATAAGTTAAAATAATATTTGGTTGATGATATTAAAAATATTTGTAATTATGTCAAATATTAGATCATTTCATGGCTAAAAATCCTCTTGTTGTTAGATTTAAACAACGTGCTCTATGTTTATTTTTAACAATATATATCTTGGACTAGTCTATTTTGTTTACAATTCACCAATACCTGTTCAAAAAAAATTGGACCAATATGTTCAATATACCTATATCAACCATTAAAGAAAAAAGAGAATATAAGTTCATGCTTTCAAAAACATAAATGTTCGTTATGATCTATGATTTCTTATAAAAACAATTAAGATGTTATGAGTACTAAATAAAAGCTATATTGTGAGACTACTGACACGAATATGATCAAGTTCCTTCCATTTACGAGAAACAAATTCAAAAATCTTCGGTATATGTGTGTTCTTGCTCGAGACCGTTACTCGCGGGTTCATGAGAATCAATAAAAATGACTAAAATATCACAAATATTCTGTAAACGTGAAAAGCTATTTTTTGCTCTTAGTTAAATGCAATCTAGTTACATCGGTGAGTTGTGCCCGACCTTTCCTCAATGACTAGTTTTACTACAAATAATTCTCTTATATAATTGGATCAAACATGGATATGCTATAACTATCTAACAAATTTAAAAACAAAACCTCAAAACATTAATCATACTTATTATTCCAACACATAAGCATCGATATACAACGATTTAGTATATAAAATCTTGTCTTTTGTTTTTTTTGAACAATGGTTGTATTAAAAAATAAAACTCTAGCAAGGAGCTAGAAGAAAATTACAAAGGCGAATTAAGCCAAGAGTTCCAACAATTTAATTTACTACCTCTACTTTTAAGCCAAGAAAATGAAAACATACGAATATTATCAAAAAGATCACTTCTCCTCATAGGGTGATCATTAAAAATAACGTCATTACGATACCTCCATAGAATCCATAGATATGCCGCCGAAATGACATACATACGGTCTTTAGATTCTTTAGAAGCTCTCTAATTTTCAAACCACTGCAACCAATCGGAACTAGAGGAGAAAGACGGCATATTAGTGTCTGTCCATGAGCGAACCAGACGCCAAATATTAAAAGCCGTATCACATTCGAAGAAAACGTGACTATTAGATTCCATGCCAACATTGCACCACGGGCAAGCTATACTTGAAATTTCGATCCCCCGCAAAGACAAATTTAAACGCGTCGGAAGTCTATCCAAAATGAGCCGCCAAATGAAAACATTTACCTTACGTGGAAGAAGCCTACACCATCTAGAGCTAGGAGATAGCGAAGGAAGCAAGCAGTTGTCTAAATGAGATCTTGTGGCTTGGACCGAGAAGCTATCATCGTCCGAAATTTTCCAAGACCAAGCATCATGACGATTGTTAAAAGAAACACTCCCTATCTCTGAAACGATAACTTCAAGAGCCGCTACATTTCGAGCACCTATGTTCTGCCTATTCCAGCTCCATACCCATGTATCATTTAAATAGCGATGCGCGAGTAAACAATTAGCATTAGAATCTAGGTGGTATAATATGTTGTATCTATAGCATAAGGGCCCGTTTCCGTCCCAATTATCTTTCCAAAAACGAATGGACATACCATCTCCTACTTTACGACACAAAGAAAAGGACGAGATGATATCATTAGAATGCAATTTGGAATAGGAAGAGATAATTGAAGACCATATACCGCTAATCTTGGAGTCTTTCAAGTCAACGCCAGCTTCATCACCATGAATTGCTTTAATTACACGAACCCACAAAGAATCAGAGCCATGAACTAAGCGCCATCGCCATTTTTGGAGAAGAGCTAAATTAAAAGCCTTCAGACTCCCGATCCCCAAACCACCTTTATCAAAAGAAGCCAATATATTATCTCATTTTATCCACGTCATTTTTCTGTTATCACCGTTGCCTCCCCAAAAGAAAGAAGCCCGCATGGATTCTAGAACTTTTAGAACACTTTCTGGACACTTAAAAATCGACATATAATATATCCCAATGTTGTTTCGCCATAGTCAAACAAAGTCGCGAGCAACTAGGATTCTTCTTCTCTAGTACTTGTCTACGATACAGATTTGACCAAATATGAATAAGTATTCATTTCTTGTAAACTGTATGGTTTATGGTGATCGGCTATGATGATTATATTAATAATGGTGGTCGACGGTTGTTATAGTCACAGGCGGACCCATGATTTAAAATACAGTGTTGCAAAAATTTGTTTTATGATTATTAGTACCAAAGTTGAATTAAATGAGTGTTGCACGTATCGATAAAAGACATATTTTATGAAAAAATTACTTTTTAGCACGTGTTACACATGGCTCCCATGTGAGTCCGCCTATGGTTATAGTAATACAATAAAATGAGTTTCCAATCAAGAAAAAAGAAAAGAGTTTTTATTGTATGTCAAACAAACATTAAAATCACAATGTCCAACGCTGCTAATCACGCATCACGTTAAAATACTCTGAAACGATCTTAGCTAAACACACCCATAACACCCGTTTCAATGTAAAACTCTGACAAGTTAGTTTTATAACTATCCAATAACGCTAGTATTCACGTCTTCGATATAACAAAAATGTTGAACATAAAGACAAAAGACTAGACACAAAGTTATAAACCATGCAAACACACTAACATTCGATATAACAAAAATGTTCCATTATAGTTCAAAGCCTTCTAAAGATTAAAATTTTTTGTCCCAAATGAAATTGGGAAAAGATAATATTTACAAAACTTACATCTAATTTGAAGAGGTTAAATGCTAGTTTTCAAACACTAAACCATGATGGCATTTTTTTATGAAAAAGTCCATCAACTAGAATAACGAGTGTATAGTTTCATGAAAAAATGGCTAGAGTTGAGTTTGAGAAAAGATAAATAAAAAACTTTTGTAATTAAAAGGAAGGGTATATGAAAGCATATACATATCGATGCATGTAGGGATGGAACTAATGGGTTTTCGCGGGTGTCCGAACCCTTACAGATTTTTGTGATGTAAGTGTGAATTTTTAGAAAAAGCATCGATTTTTCATAAATGTATGTTAAATGAACCAGTTCATCTAAATATATTGCTAGTATTACAGTCTAAAAAATTTTGTGCATCCGGTAATATTTAGTCCTAGTTCGTTCCTAAATACATTCACTTGGTAGGAAGTTACTTTGTTTTATCCTACATAGGTTGAAGAAAGAAACACTTCTTAACTTATATACGAAAGTTGTGTTGGTTGTGTAAGTTGATATTAATAATATGTTATTCGCGAAGCTTGAACGGCTAGAATAAAAGAATCTAGCCACTTATTGACTCCGCGGTAATTTCTTTGATTTATTAACTTTTTATAAGTTAAAATAATATTTGGTTGATGATATTAAAAATATTTGTAATTATGTCAAATATTAGATCATTTCATGGCTAAAAATCCTCTTGTTGTTAGATTTAAACAACGTGCTCTATGTTTATTTTTAACAATATATATCTTGGACTAGTCTATTTTGTTTACAATTCACCAATACCTGTTCAAAAAAAATTGGACCAATATGTTCAATCTACCTATATCAACCATTAAAGAAAAAAGAGAATATAAGTTCATGCTTTCAAAAACATAAATGTTCGTTATGATCTATGATTTCTTATAAAAACAATTAAGATGTTATGAGTACTAAATAAAAGCTATATTGTGAGACTACTGACACGAATATGATCAAGTTCCTTCCATTTACGAGAAACAAATTCAAAAATCTTTGGTATATGTGTGTTTTTGCTCGAGACCGTTACTCGCGGGTTCATGAGAATCAATAAAAATGACTAAAATATCACAAATATTCTGTAAACGTGAAAAGCTATTTTTTGCTCTTAGTTAAATGCAATCTAGTTACATCGGTGAGTTGTGCCCGACCTTTCCTCAATGACTAGTTTGACTACAAATAATTCTCTTATATAATTGGATCAAACATGGATATGCTATAACTATCTAACAAATTTAAAAACAAAACCTCAAAACATTAATCATACTTATTATTCCAACACATAAGCATCGATATACAACGATTTAGTATATAAAGTCTTGTCTTTTGTTTTTTTTTTGAACAATGGTTGTATTAAAAAATAAAACTCTAGCAAGGAGCTAGAAAAAAATTACAAAGGCGAATTAAGCCAAGAGTTCCAACAATTTAATTTACTACCTCTACTTTTAAGCCAAGAAAATGAAAACATACGAATATTATCAAAAAGATCACTTCTCCTCATAGGGTGATCATTAAAAATAACGTCATTACGATACCTCCATAGAATCCATAGATATGCCGCCGAAATGACATACATACGGTCTTTAGATTCTTTAGAAGCTCTCTAATTTTCGAACCACTGCAACCAATCGGAACTAGAGTAGAAAGACGGCATATTAGTGTCTGTCCATGAGCGAACCAGACGCCAAATATTAAAAGCCGTATCACATTCGAAGAAAACGTGACTATTAGATTCCATGCCAACATTGCACCACGGGCAAGCTATACTTGAAATTTCGATCCCCCGCAAAGATAAATTTAAACGCGTCGGAAGTCTATCCAAAATGAGCCGCCAAATGAAAACATTTACCTTACGTGGAAGAAGCCTACACCATCTAGAGCTAGGAGATAGCGAAGGAAGCAAGCAGTTGTCTAAATGAGATCTTGTGGCTTGGACCGAGAAGCTATCATCGTCCGAAATTTTCCAAGACCAAGCATCATGACGATTGTTAAAAGAAACACTCCCTATCTCTGAAACCATAACTTCAAGAGCCGCTACATTTCGAGCACCTATGTTCTGCCTATTCCAGCTCCATACCCATGTATCATTTAAATAGCGATGCACAAGTAAACAATTAGCATTAGAATCTAGGTGGTATAATATGTTGTATCTATAGCATAAGGGCCCGTTTCCGTCCCAATTATCTTACCAAAAACGAATGGACATAGCATCTCCTACTTTACGACACAAAGAAAAGGACGAGATGATATCATTAGAATGAAATTTGGAATAGGAAGAGATAATTGAAGACCATATACCGCTAATCTTGGAGTCTTTCAAGTCAACGCCAGCTTCATCACCATGAATTGCTTTAATTACACGAACCCACAAAGAATCAGAGCCATGAACTAAGCGTCATCGCCATTTTTGGAGAAGAGCTAAATTAAAAGCCTTCAGACTCCCGATCCCCAAACCACCTTTATCAAAAGAAGCCAAGATATTATCCCATTTTATCCACGTCATTTTTCTGTTATCACCGCTGCCTCCCCAAAAGAAAGAAGCCCGCATGGATTCTAGAACTTTTAGAACACTTTCTGGACACTTAAAAATCGACATATAATATATCCCAATGTTGTTTCGCCATAGTCAAACAAAGTCGCGAGCAACTAGGATTCTTCTTCTCTAGTACTTGTCTACGATACAGATTTGACCAAATATGAATAAGTATTCATTTCTTGTAAACTGTATGGTTTATGGTGATCGGCTATGATGATTATATTAATAATGGTGGTTGACGGTTGTTATAGTCACAGGCGGACCCATGATTTAAAATACAGTGTTGCAAAAATTTGTTTTATGATTATTAGTACCAAATTTGAATTAAATGAGTGTTGCACGTATCGATAAAAGACATATTTTATGAAAAAATTACTTTTTAGCACGTGTTACACATGGCTCCCATGTGAGTCCGCCTATGGTTATAGTAATACAATAAAATGAGTTTCCAATCAAGAAAAAAGAAAAGAGTTTTTATTGTATGTCAAACAAACATTAAAATCACAATGTCCAACGCTGCTAATCACGCATCACGTTAAAATACTCTGAAACGATCTTAGCTAAACACACCCATAACACCCGTTTCAATGTAAAACTCTGACAAGTTAGTTTTATAATTATCCAATAACGCTAGTATTCACGTCTTCGATATAACAAAATGTTGAACATAAAGACAAAAGACTAGACACAAAGTTATAAACCATGCAAACACACTAACATTCGATATAACAAAAATGTTCCATTATAGTTCAAAGCCTTCTAAAGATTAAAATTTTTTGTCCCAAATGAAATTGGGAAAAGATAATATTTACAAAATTTACATCTAATTTGAAGAGGTTAAATGCTAGTTTTCAAACACTAAACCATGATGGCATTTTTTTTATGAAAAAGTCCATCAACTAGAATAACGAGTGTATAGTTTCATGAAAAAATGGCTAGAGTTGAGTTTGAGAAAAGATAAATAAAAAACTTTGGTAATTAAAAGGAAGGGTATATGAAAGCATATACATATCGATGCATGTAGGGATGGAACTAATGGGTTTTCGCGGGTGTCCGAACCCTTACAGATTTTTGTGATGTAAGTGTGAATTTTTAGAAAAAGCATCGATTTTTCATAAATGTATGTTAAATGAACCAGTTCATCTAAATATATTGCTAGTATTACAGTCTAAAAAATTTTGTGCATCCGGTAATATTTAGTCCTAGTTCGTTCCTAAATACATTCACTTGGTAGGAAGTTACTTTGTTTTATCCTACATAGGTTGAAGAAAGAAACACTTCTTAACTTATATACGAAAGTTGTGTTGGTTGTGTAAGTTGATATTAACAATATGTTATTCGCGAAGCTTGAACGGCTAGAATAAAAGAATCTAGCCACTTATTGACTCCGCGGTAATTTCTATGATTTATTAACTTTTTATAAGTTAAAATAATATTTGGTTGATGATATTAAAAATATTTGTAATTATGTCAAATATTAGATCATTTCATGGCTAAAAATCCTCTTGTTGTTAGATTTAAACAACGTGCTCTATGTTTATTTTTAACAATATATATCTTGGACTAGTCTATTTTTTTTACAATTCACCAATACCTGTTCAAAAAAAATTGGACCAATATGTTCAATCTACCTATATCAACCATTAAAGAAAAAAGAGAATATAAGTTCATGCTTTCAAAAACATAAATGTTCGTTATGATCTATGATTTCTTATAAAAACAATTAAGATGTTATGAGTACTAAATAAAAGCTATATTGTGAGACTACTGACACGAATATGATCAAGTTCCTTCCATTTACGAGAAACAAATTCAAAAATCTTCGGTATATGTGTGTTCTTGCTCGAGACCGTTACTCGCGGGTTCATGAGAATCAATAAAAATGACTAAAATATTACAAATATTCTGTAAACGTGAAAAACTATTTTTTGCTCTTAGTTAAATGCAATCTAGTTACATCGGTGAGTTGTGCCCGACCTTTCCTCAATGACTAGTTTTACTACAAATAATTCTCTTATATAATTGGATCAAACATGGATATGCTATAACTATCTAACAAATTTAAAAACAAAACCTCAAAACATTAATCATACTTATTATTCCAACACATAAGCATCGATATACAACGATTTAGTATATAAAATCTTGTCTTTTGTTTTTACTTTGAACAATGGTTGTATTAAAAAATAAAACTCTAGCAAGGAGCTAGAAGAAAATTACAAAGGCGAATTAAGCCAAGAGTTCCAACAATTTAATTTACTACCTCTACTTTTAAGCCAAGAAAATGAAAACATACGAATATTATCAAAAAGATCACTTCTCCTCATAGGGTGATCATTAAAAATAACGTCATTACGATACCTCCATAGAATCCATAGATATGCCGCCGAAATGACATACATACGGTCTTTAGATTCTTTAGAAGCTCTCTAATTTTCGAACCACTGCAACCAATCGGAACTAGAGGAGAAAGACGGCATATTAGTGTCTGTCCATGAGCGAACCAGACGCCAAATATTAAAAGCCGTATCACATTCGAAGAAAACGTGACTATTAGATTCCATGCCAACATTGCACCACGGGCAAGCTATACTTGAAATTTCGATCCCCCGCAAAGACAAATTTAAACGCGTCGGAAGTCTATCCAAAATGAGCCGCCAAATGAAAACATTTACCTTACGTGGAAGAAGCCTACACCATCTAGAGCTAGGAGATAGCGAAGGAAGCAAGCAGTTGTCTAAATGAGATCTTGTGGCTTGGACCGAGAAGCTATCATCGTCCGAAATTTTCCAAGACCAAGCATCATGACGATTGTTAAAAGAAACACTCCCTATCTCTGAAACCATAACTTCAAGAGCCGCTACATTTCGAGCACCTATGTTCTGCCTATTCCAGCTCCATACCCATGTATCATTTAAATAGCGATGCACAAGTAAACAATTAGCATTAGAATCTAGGTGGTATAATATGTTGTATCTATAGCATAAGGGCCCGTTTCCGTCCCAATTATCTTTCCAAAAACGAATGGACATAGCATCTCCTACTTTACGACACAAAGAAAAGGACGAGATGATATCATTAGAATGCAATTTGGAATAGGAAGAGATAATTGAAGACCATATACCGCTAATCTTGGAGTCTTTCAAGTCAACGCCAGCTTCATCACCATGAATTGCTTTAATTACACGAACCCACAAAGAATCAGAGCCATGAACTAAGCGTCATCGCCATTTTTGGAGAAGAGCTAAATTAAAAGCCTTCAGACTCCCGATCCCCAAACCACCTTTATCAAAAGAAGCCAAGATATTATCCCATTTTATCCACGTCATTTTTCTGTTATCACCGCTGCCTCCCCAAAAGAAAGAAGCCCGCATGGATTCTAGAACTTTTAGAACACTTTCTGGACACTTAAAAATCGACATATAATATATCCCAATGTTGTTTCGCCATAGTCAAACAAAGTCGCGAGCAACTAGGATTCTTCTTCTCTAGTACTTGTCTACGATACAGATTTGACCAAATATGAATAAGTATTCATTTCTTGTAAACTGTATGGTTTATGGTGATCGGCTATGATGATTATATTAATAATGGTGGTTGACGGTTGTTATAGTCACAGGCGGACCCATGATTTAAAATACAGTGTTGCAAAAATTTGTTTTATGATTATTAGTACCAAATTTGAATTAAATGAGTGTTGCACGTATCGATAAAAGACATATTTTATGAAAAAATTACTTTTTAGCACGTGTTACACATGGCTCCCATGTGAGTCCGCCTATGGTTATAGTAATACAATAAAATGAGTTTCCAATCAAGAAAAAAGAAAAGAGTTTTTATTGTATGTCAAACAAACATTAAAATCACAATGTCCAACGCTGCTAATCACGCATCACGTTAAAATACTCTGAAACGATCTTAGCTAAACACACCCATAACACCCGTTTCAATGTAAAACTCTGACAAGTTAGTTTTATAACTATCCAATAACGCTAGTATTCACGTCTTCGATATAACAAAAATGTTGAACATAAAGACAAAAGACTAGACACAAAGTTATAAACCATGCAAACACACTAACATTCGATATAACAAAAATGTTCCATTATAGTTCAAAGCCTTCTAAAGATTAAAATTTTTTGTCCCAAATGAAATTGGGAAAAGATAATATTTACAAAATTTACATCTAATTTGAAGAGGTTAAATGCTAGTTTTCAAACACTAAACCATGATGGCATTTTTTTTATGAAAAAGTCCATCAACTAGAATAACGAGTGTATAGTTTCATGAAAAAATGGCTAGAGTTGAGTTTGAGAAAAGATAAATAAAAAACTTTGGTAATTAAAAGGAAGGGTATATGAAAGCATATACATATCGATGCATGTAGGGATGGAACTAATGGGTTTTCGCGGGTGTCCGAACCCTTACAGATTTTTGTGATGTAAGTGTGAATTTTTAGAAAAAGCATCGATTTTTCATAAATGTATGTTAAATGAACCAGTTCATCTAAATATATTGCTAGTATTACAGTCTAAAAAATTTTGTGCATCCGGTAATATTTAGTCCTAGTTCGTTCCTAAATACATTCACTTGGTAGGAAGTTACTTTGTTTTATCCTACATAGGTTGAAGAAAGAAACACTTCTTAACTTATATACGAAAGTTGTGTTGGTTGTGTAAGTTGATATTAATAATATGTTATTCGCGAAGCTTGAACGGCTAGAATAAAAGAATCTAGCCACTTATTGACTCCGCGGTAATTTTTATGATTTATTAACTTTTTATAAGTTAAAATAATATTTGGTTGATGATATTAAAAATATTTGTAATTATGTCAAATATTAGATCATTTCATGGCTAAAAATCCTCTTGTTGTTAGATTTAAACAACGTGCTCTATGTTTATTTTTAACAATATATATCTTGGACTAGTCTATTTTTTTTACAATTCACCAATACCTGTTCAAAAAAAATTGGACCAATATGTTCAATCTACCTATATCAACCATTAAAGAAAAAAGAGAATATAAGTTCATGGTTTCAAAAACATAAATGTTCGTTATGATCTATGATTTCTTATAAAAACAATTAAGATGTTATGAGTACTAAATAAAAGCTATATTGTGAGACTACTGACACGAATATGATCAAGTTCCTTCCATTTACGAGAAACAAATTCAAAAATCTTCGGTATATGTGTGTTCTTGCTCGAGACCGTTACTCGCGGGTTCATGAGAATCAATAAAAATGACTAAAATATCACAAATATTCTGTAAACGTGAAAAGCTATTTTTTGCTCTTAGTTAAATGCAATCTAGTTACATCGGTGAGTTGTGCCCGACCTTTCCTCAATGACTAGTTTTACTACAAATAATTCTCTTATATAATTGGATCAAACATGGATATGCTATAACTATCTAACAAATTTAAAAACAAAACCTCAAAACATTAATCATACTTATTATTCCAACACATAAGCATCGATATACAACGATTTAGTATATAAAATCTTGTCTTTTGTTTTTTCTTTGAACAATGGTTGTATTAAAAAATAAAACTTTAGCAAGGAGCTAGAAGAAAATTACAAAGGCGAATTAAGCCAAGAGTTCCAACAATTTAATTTACTACCTCTACTTTTAAGCCAAGAAAATGAAAACATACGAATATTATCAAAAAGATCACTTCTCCTCATAGGGTGATCATTAAAAATAACGTCATTACGATACCTCCATAGAATCCATAGATATGCCGCCGAAATGACATACATACGGTCTTTAGATTCTTTAGAAGCTCTCTAATTTTCGAACCACTGCAACCAATCGGAACTAGAGGAGAAAGACGGCATATTAGTGTCTGTCCATGAGCGAACCAGACGCCAAATATTAAAAGCCGTATCACATTCGAAGAAAACGTGACTATTAGATTCCATGCCAACATTGCACCACGGGCAAGCTATACTTGAACTTTCGATCCCCCGCAAAGACAAATTTAAACGCGTCGGAAGTCTATCCAAAATGAGCCGCCAAATGAAAACATTTACCTTACGTGGAAGAAGCCTACACCATCTAGAGCTAGGAGATAGCGAAGGAAGCAAGCAGTTGTCTAAATGAGATCTTGTGGCTTGGACCGAGAAGCTATCATCGTCCGAAATTTTCCAAGACCAAGCATCATGACGATTGTTAAAAGAAACACTCCCTATCTCTGAAACCATAACTTCAAGAGCCGCTACATTTCGAGCACCTATGTTCTGCCTATTCCAGCTCCATACCCATGTATCATTTAAATAGCGATGCGCAAGTAAACAATTAGCATTAGAATCTAGGTGGTATAATATGTTGTATCTATAGCATAAGGGCCCGTTTCCGTCCCAATTATCTTTCCAAAAACGAATGGACATAGCATCTCCTACTTTACGACACAAAGAAAAGGACGAGATGATATCATTAGAATGCAATTTGGAATAGGAAGAGATAATTGAAGACCATATACCGCTAATCTTGGAGTCTTTCAAGTCAACGCCAGCTTCATCACCATGAATTGCTTTAATTACACGAACCCACAAAGAATCAGAGCCATGAACTAAGCGTCATCGCCATTTTTGGAGAAGAGCTAAATTAAAAGCCTTCAGACTCCCGATCCCCAAACCACCTTTATCAAAAGAAGCCAAGATATTATCCCATTTTATCCACGTCATTTTTCTGTTATCACCGCTGCCTCCCCAAAAGAAAGAAGCCCGCATGGATTCTAGAACTTTTAGAACACTCTCTGGACACTTAAAAATCGACATATAATATATCCCAATGTTGTTTCGCCATAGTCAAACAAAGTCGCGAGCAACTAGGATTCTTCTTCTCTAGTACTTGTCTACGATACAGATTTGACCAAATATGAATAAGTATTCATTTCTTGTAAACTGTATGGTTTATGGTGATCGGCTATGATGATTATATTAATAATGGTGGTTGACGGTTGTTATAGTCACAGGCGGACCCATGATTTAAAATACAGTGTTGCAAAAATTTGTTTTATGATTATTAGTACCAAATTTGAATTAAATGAGTGTTGCACGTATCGATAAAAGACATATTTTATGAAAAAATTACTTTTTAGCACGTGTTACACATGGCTCCCATGTGAGTCCGCCTATGGTTATAGTAATACAATAAAATGAGTTTCCAATCAAGAAAAAAGAAAAGAGTTTTTATTGTATGTCAAACAAACATTAAAATCACAATGTCCAACGCTGCTAATCACGCATCACGTTAAAATACTCTGAAACGATCTTAGCTAAACACACCCATAACACCCGTTTCAATGTAAAACTCTGACAAGTTAGTTTTATAACTATCCAATAACGCTAGTATTCACGTCTTCGATATAACAAAAATGTTGAACATAAAGACAAAAGACTAGACATAAAGTTATAAACCATGCAAACACACTAACATTCGATATAACAAAAATGTTCCATTATAGTTCAAAGCCTTCTAAAGATTAAATTTTTTTGTCCCAAATGAAATTGGGAAAAGATAATATTTACAAAATTTACATCTAATTTGAAGAGGTTAAATGCTAGTTTTCAAACACTAAACCATGATGGCATTTTTTTTATGAAAAAGTCCATCAACTAGAATAACGAGTGTATAGTTTCATGAAAAAATGGCTAGAGTTGAGTTTGAGAAAAGATAAATAAAAAACTTTGGTAATTAAAAGGAAGGGTATATGAAAGCATATACATATCGATGCATGTAGGGATGGAACTAATGGGTTTTCGCGGGTGTCCGAACCCTTACAGATTTTTGTGATGTAAGTGTGAATTTTTAGAAAAAGCATCGATTTTTCATAAATGTATGTTAAATGAACCAGTTCATCTAAATATATTGCTAGTATTACAGTCTAAAAAATTTTGTGCATCCGGTAATATTTAGTCCTAGTTCGTTCCTAAATACATTCACTTGGTAGGAAGTTACTTTGTTTTATCCTACATAGGTTGAAGAAAGAAACACTTCTTAACTTATATACGAAAGTTGTGTTGGTTGTGTAAGTTGATATTAATAATATGTTATTCGCGAAGCTTGAACGGCTAGAATAAAAGAATCTAGCCACTTATTGACTCCGCGGTAATTTTTATGATTTATTAACTTTTTATAAGTTAAAATAATATTTGGTTGATGATATTAAAAATATTTGTAATTATGTCAAATATTAGATCATTTCATGGCTAAAAATCCTCTTGTTGTTAGATTTAAACAACGTGCTCTATGTTTATTTTTAACAATATATATCTTGGACTAGTCTATTTTTTTTACAATTCACCAATACCTGTTCAAAAAAAATTGGACCAATATGTTCAATCTACCTATATCAACCATTAAAGAAAAAAGAGAATATAAGTTCATGCTTTCAAAAACATAAATGTTCGTTATGATCTATGATTTCTTATAAAAACAATTAAGATGTTATGAGTACTAAATAAAAGCTATATTGTGAGACTACTGACACGAATATGATCAAGTTCCTTCCATTTACGAGAAACAAATTCAAAAATCTTCGGTATATGTGTGTTCTTGCTCGAGACCGTTACTCGCGGGTTCATGAGAATCAATAAAAATGACTAAAATATCACAAATATTCTGTAAACGTGAAAAGCTATTTTTTGCTCTTAGTTAAATGCAATCTAGTTACATCGGTGAGTTGTGCCCGACCTTTCCTCAATGACTAGTTTTACTACAAATAATTCTCTTATATAATTGGATCAAACATGGATATGCTATAACTATCTAACAAATTTAAAAACAAAACCTCAAAACATTAATCATACTTATTATTCCAACACATAAGCATCGATATACAACGATTTAGTATATAAAATCTTGTCTTTTGTTTTTTCTTTGAACAATGGTTGTATTAAAAAATAAAACTCTAGCAAGGAGCTAGAAGAAAATTACAAAGGCGAATTAAGCCAAGAGTTCCAACAATTTAATTTACTACCTCTACTTTTAAGCCAAGAAAATGAAAACATACGAATATTATCAAAAAGATCACTTCTCCTCATAGGGTGATCATTAAAAATAACGTCATTACGATACCTCCATAGAATCCATAGATATGCCGCCGAAATGACATACATACGGTCTTTAGATTCTTTAGAAGCTCTCTAATTTTCGAACCACTGCAACCAGTCGGAACTAGAGGAGAAAGACGACATATTAGTGTCTGTCCATGAGCGAACCAGACGCCAAATATTAAAAGCCGTATCACATTCGAAGAAAACGTGACTATTAGATTCCATGCCAACATTGCACCACGGGCAAGCTATACTTGAAATTTCGATCCCCCGCAAAGACAAATTTAAACGCGTCGGAAGTCTATCCAAAATGAGCCGCCAAATGAAAACATTTACCTTACGTGGAAGAAGCCTACACCATCTAGAGCTAGGAGATAGCGAAGGAAGCAAGCAGTTGTCTAAATGAGATCTTGTGGCTTGGACCGAGAAGCTATCATCGTCCGAAATTTTCCAAGACCAAGCATCATGACGATTGTTAAAAGAAACACTCCCTATCTCTGAAACCATAACTTCAAGAGCCGCTACATTTCGAGCACCTATGTTCTGCCTATTCCAGCTCCATACCCATGTATCATTTAAATAGCGATGCGCAAGTAAACAATTAGCATTAGAATCTAGGTGGTATAATATGTTGTATCTATAGCATAAGGGCCTGTTTCCGTCCCAATTATCTTTCCAAAAACGAATGGACATAGCATCTCCTACTTTACGACACAAAGAAAAGGACGAGATGATATCATTAGAATGCAATTTGGAATAGGAAGAGATAATTGAAGACCATATACCGCTAATCTTGGAGTCTTTCAAGTCAACGCCAGCTTCATCACCATGAATTGCTTTAATTACATGAACCCACAAAGAATCAGAGCCATGAACTAAGCGTCATCGCCATTTTTGGAGAAGAGCTAAATTAAAAGCCTTCAGACTCCCGATCCCCAAACCACCTTTATCAAAAGAAGCCAAGATATTATCCCATTTTATCCACGTCATTTTTCTGTTATCACCGCTGCCTCCCCAAAAGAAAGAAGCCCGCATGGATTCTAGAACTTTTAGAACACTTTCTGGACACTTAAAAATCGACATATAATATATCCCAATGTTGTTTCGCCATAGTCAAACAAAGTCGCGAGCAACTAGGATTCTTCTTCTCTAGTACTTGTCTACGATACAGATTTGACCAAATATGAATAAGTATTCATTTCTTGTAAACTGTATGGTTTATGGTGATCGGCTATGATGATTATATTAATAATGGTGGTTGACGGTTGTTATAGTCACAGGCGGACCCATGATTTAAAATACAGTGTTGCAAAAATTTGTTTTATGATTATTAGTACCAAATTTGAATTAAATGAGTGTTGCACGTATCGATAAAAGACATATTTTATGAAAAAATTACTTTTTAGCACGTGTTACACATGGCTCCCATGTGAGTCCGCCTATGGTTATAGTAATACAATAAAATGAGTTTCCAATCAAGAAAAAAGAAAAGAGTTTTTATTGTATGTCAAACAAACATTAAAATCACAATGTCCAACGCTGCTAATCACGCATCACGTTAAAATACTCTGAAACGATCTTAGCTAAACACACCCATAACACCCGTTTCAATGTAAAACTCTGACAAGTTAGTTTTATAACTATCCAATAACGCTAGTATTCACGTCTTCGATATAACAAAAATGTTGAACATAAAGACAAAAGACTAGACATAAAGTTATAAACCATGCAAACACACTAACATTCGATATAACAAAAATGTTCCATTATAGTTCAAAGCCTTCTAAAGATTAAATTTTTTTGTCCCAAATGAAATTGGGAAAAGATAATATTTACAAAATTTACATCTAATTTGAAGAGGTTAAATGCTAGTTTTCAAACACTAAACCATGATGGCATTTTTTTTATGAAAAAGTCCATCAACTAGAATAACGAGTGTATAGTTTCATGAAAAAATGGCTAGAGTTGAGTTTGAGAAAAGATAAATAAAAAACTTTGGTAATTAAAAGGAAGGGTATATGAAAGCATATACATATCGATGCATGTAGGGATGGAACTAATGGGTTTTCGCGGGTGTCCGAACCCTTACAGATTTTTGTGATGTAAGTGTGAATTTTTAGAAAAAGCATCGATTTTTCATAAATGTATGTTAAATGAACCAGTTCATCTAAATATATTGCTAGTATTACAGTCTAAAAAATTTTGTGCATCCGGTAATATTTAGTCCTAGTTCGTTCCTAAATACATTCACTTGGTAGGAAGTTACTTTGTTTTATCCTACATAGGTTGAAGAAAGAAACACTTCTTAACTTATATACGAAAGTTGTGTTGGTTGTGTAAGTTGATATTAATAATATGTTATTCGCGAAGCTTGAACGGCTAGAATAAAAGAATCTAGCCACTTATTGACTCCGCGGTAATTTTTATGATTTATTAACTTTTTATAAGTTAAAATAATATTTGGTTGATGATATTAAAAATATTTGTAATTATGTCAAATATTAGATCATTTCATGGCTAAAAATCCTCTTGTTGTTAGATTTAAACAACGTGCTCTATGTTTATTTTTAACAATATATATCTTGGACTAGTCTATTTTTTTTACAATTCACCAATACCTGTTCAAAAAAAATTGGACCAATATGTTCAATCTACCTATATCAACCATTAAAGAAAAAAGAGAATATAAGTTCATGCTTTCAAAAACATAAATGTTCGTTATGATCTATGATTTCTTATAAAAACAATTAAGATGTTATGAGTACTAAATAAAAGCTATATTGTGAGACTACTGACACGAATATGATCAAGTTCCTTCCATTTACGAGAAACAAATTCAAAAATCTTCGGTATATGTGTGTTCTTGCTCGAGACCGTTACTCGCGGGTTCATGAGAATCAATAAAAATGACTAAAATATCACAAATATTCTGTAAACGTGAAAAGCTATTTTTTGCTCTTAGTTAAATGCAATCTAGTTACATCGGTGAGTTGTGCCCGACCTTTCCTCAATGACTAGTTTTACTACAAATAATTCTCTTATATAATTGGATCAAACATGGATATGCTATAACTATCTAACAAATTTAAAAACAAAACCTCAAAACATTAATCATACTTATTATTCCAACACATAAGCATCGATATACAACGATTTAGTATATAAAATCTTGTCTTTTGTTTTTTCTTTGAACAATGGTTGTATTAAAAAATAAAACTCTAGCAAGGAGCTAGAAGAAAATTACAAAGGCGAATTAAGCCAAGAGTTCCAACAATTTAATTTACTACCTCTACTTTTAAGCCAAGAAAATGAAAACATACGAATATTATCAAAAAGATCACTTCTCCTCATAGGGTGATCATTAAAAATAACCTTATTACGATACCTCCATAGAATCCATAGATATGCCGCCGAAATGACATACATACGGTCTTTAGATTCTTTAGAAGCTCTCTAATTTTCGAACCACTGCAACCAATCGGAACTAGAGGAGAAAGACGACATATTAGTGTCTGTCCATGAGCGAACCATACGCCAAATATTAAAAGTCGTATCACATTCGAAGAAAACGTGACTATTAGATTCCATGCCAACATTGCACCACGGGCAAGCTATACTTGAAATTTCGATCCCCCGCAAAGACAAATTTAAACGCGTCGGAAGTCTATCCAAAATGAGCCGCCAAATGAAAACATTTACCTTACGTGGAAGAAGCCTACACCATCTAGAGCTAGGAGATAGCGAAGGAAGCAAGCAGTTGTCTAAATGAGATCTTGTGGCTTGGACCGAGAAGCTATCATCGTCCGAAATTTTCCAAGACCAAGCATCATGACGATTGTTAAAATAAACACTCCCTATCTCTGAAACCATAACTTCAAGAGCCGCTACATTTCGAGCACCTATGTTCTGCCTATTCAAGCTCCATACCCATGTATCATTTAAATAGCGATGCGCAAGTAAACAATTAGCATTAGAATCTAGGTGGTATAATATGTTGTATCTATAGCATAAGGGCCCGTTTCCGTCCCAATTATCTTTCCAAAAACGAATGGACATAGCATCTCCTACTTTACGACACAAAGAAAAGGACGAGATGATATCATTAGAATGCAATTTGGAATAGGAAGAGATAATTGAAGACCATATACCGCTAATCTTGGAGTCTTTCAAGTCAACGCCAGCTTCATCACCATGAATTGCTTTAATTACACGAACCCACAAAGAATCAGAGCCATGAACTAAGCGTCATCGCCATTTTTGGAGAAGAGCTAAATTAAAAGCCTTCAGACTCCCGATCCCCAAACCACCTTTATCAAAAGAAGCCAAGATATTATCCCATTTTATCCACGTCATTTTTCTGTTATCACCGCTGCCTCCCCAAAAGAAAGAAGCCCGCATGGATTCTAGAACTTTTAGAACACTTTCTGGACACTTAAAAATCGACATATAATATATCCCAATGTTGTTTCGCCATAGTCAAACAAAGTCGCGAGCAACTAGGATTCTTCTTCTCTAGTACTTGTCTACGATACAGATTTGACCAAATATGAATAAGTATTCATTTCTTGTAAACTGTATGGTTTATGGTGATCGGCTATGATGATTATATTATAATGGTGGTTGACGGTTGTTATAGTCACAGGCGGACCCATGATTTAAAATACAGTGTTGCAAAAATTTGTTTTATGATTATTAGTACCAAATTTGAATTAAATGAGTGTTGCACGTATCGATAAAAGACATATTTTATGAAAAAATTACTTTTTAGCACGTGTTACACATGGCTCCCATGTGAGTCCGCCTATGGTTATAGTAATACAATAAAATGAGTTTCCAATCAAGAAAAAAGAAAAGAGTTTTTATTGTATGTCAAACAAACATTAAAATCACAATGTCCAACGCTGCTAATCACGCATCACGTTAAAATACTCTGAAACGATCTTAGCTAAACACACCCATAACACCCGTTTCAATGTAAAACTCTGACAAGTTAGTTTTATAACTATCCAATAACGCTAGTATTCACGTCTTCGATATAACAAAAATGTTGAACATAAAGACAAAAGACTAGACACAAAGTTATAAACCATGCAAACACACTAACATTCGATATAACAAAAATGTTCCATTATAGTTCAAAGCCTTCTAAAGATTAAAATTTTTTGTCCCAAATGAAATTGGGAAAAGATAATATTTACAAAATTTACATCTAATTTGAAGAGGTTAAATGCTAGTTTTCAAACACTAAACCATGATGGCATTTTTTTTATGAAAAAGTCCATCAACTAGAATAACGAGTGTATAGTTTCATGAAAAAATGGCTAGAGTTGAGTTTGAGAAAAGATAAATAAAAAACTTTGGTAATAAAAAGGAAGGGTATATGAAAGCATATACATATCGATGCATGTAGGGATGGAACTAATGGGTTTTCGCGGGTGTCCGAACCCTTACAGATTTTTGTGATGTAAGTGTGAATTTTTAGAAAAAGCATCGATTTTTCATAAATGTATGTTAAATGAACCAGTTCATCTAAATATATTGCTAGTATTACAGTCTAAAAAATTTTGTGCATCCGGTAATATTTAGTCCTAGTTCGTTCCTAAATACATTCACTTGGTAGGAAGTTACTTTGTTTTATCCTACATAGGTTGAAGAAAGAAACACTTCTTAACTTATATACGAAAGTTGTGTTGGTTGTGTAAGTTGATATTAATAATATGTTATTCGCGAAGCTTGAACGGCTAGAATAAAAGAATCTAGCCACTTATTGACTCCGCGGTAATTTCTATGATTTATTAACATTTTATAAGTTAAAATAATATTTGGTTGATGATATTAAAAATATTTGTAATTATGTCAAATATTAGATCATTTCATGGCTAAAAATCCTCTTGTTGTTAGATTTAAACAACGTGCTCTATGTTTATTTTTAACAATATATATCTTGGACTAGTCTATTTTTTTTACAATTCACCAATACCTGTTCAAAAAAAATTGGACCAATATGTTCAATCTACCTATATCAACCATTAAAGAAAAAAGAGAATATAAGTTCATGCTTTCAAAAACATAAATGTTCGTTATGATCTATGATTTCTTATAAAAACAATTAAGATGTTATGAGTACTAAATAAAAGCTATATTGTGAGACTACTGACACGAATATGATCAAGTTCCTTCCATTTACGAGAAACAAATTCAAAAATCTTCGGTATATGTGTGTTCTTGCTCGAGACCGTTACTCGCGGGTTCATGAGAATCAATAAAAATGACTAAAATATCACAAATATTCTGTAAACGTGAAAAGCTATTTTTTGCTCTTAGTTAAATGCAATCTAGTTACATCGGTGAGTTGTGCCCGACCTTTCCTCAATGACTAGTTTTACTACAAATAATTCTCTTATATAATTGGATCAAACATGGATATGCTATAACTATCTAACAAATTTAAAAACAAAACCTCAAAACATTAATCATACTTATTATTCCAACACATAAGCATCGATATACAATGATTTAGTATATAAAATCTTGTCTTTTGTTTTTTTTTGAACAATGGTTGTATTAAAATATAAAACTCTAGCAAGGAGCTAGAAGAAAATTACAAAGGCGAATTAAGCCAAGAGTTCCAACAATTTAATTTACTACCTCTACTTTTAAGCCAAGAAAATGAAAACATACGAATATTATCAAAAAGATCACTTCTCCTCATAGGGTGATCATTAAAAATAACGTCATTACGATACCTCCATAGAATCCATAGATATGCCGCCGAAATGACATACATACGGTCTTTAGATTCTTTAGAAGCTCTCTAATTTTCGAACCACTGCAACCAATCGGAACTAGAGGAGAAAGACGGCATATTAGTGTCTGTCCATGAGCGAACCAGACGCCAAATATTAAAAGCCGTATCACATTCGAAGAAAACGTGACTATTAGATTCCATGCCAACATTGCACCACGGGCAAGCTATACTTGAAATTTCGATCCCCCGCAAAGACAAATTTAAACGCGTCGGAAGTCTATCCAAAATGAGCCGCCAAATGAAAACATTTACCTTACGTGGAAGAAGCCTACACCATCTAGAGCTAGGAGATAGCGAAGGAAGCAAGCAGTTGTCTAAATGAGATCTTGTGGCTTGGACCGAGAAGCTATCATCGTCCGAAATTTTCCAAGACCAAGCATCATGACGATTGTTAAAAGAAACACTCCCTATCTCTGAAACCATAACTTCAAGAGCCGCTACATTTCGAGCACCTATGTTCTGCCTATTCTAGCTCCATACCCATGTATCATTTAAATAGCGATGCGCAAGTAAACAATTAGCATTAGAATCTAGGTGGTATAATATGTTGTATCTATAGCATAAGGGCCCGTTTCCGTCCCAATTATCTTTCCAAAAACGAATGGACATACCATCTCCTACTTTACGACACAAAGAAAAGGACGAGATGATATCATTAGAATGCAATTTGGAATAGGAAGAGATAATTGAGGACCATATACCGCTAATCATGGAATCTTTCAAGTCAACGCCAGCTTCATCATCATGAATTGCTTTAATTACACGAACCCACAAAGAATCAGAGCCATGAACTAAGCGCCATCGCCATTTTTGGAGAAGAGCTAAATTAAAAGCCTTCAGACTCCCGATCCCCAAACCACCTTTATCAAAAGAAGCCAATATATTATCTCATTTTATCCACGTCATTTTTCTGTTATCACCGTTGCCTCCCCAAAAGAAAGAAGCCCGCATGGATTCTAGAATTTTTAGAACACTTTCTGGACACTTAAAAATCGACATATAATATATCCCAATGTTGTTTCGCCATAGTCAAACAAAGTCGCGAGCAACTAGGATTCTTCTTCTCTAGTACTTGTCTACGATACAGATTTGACCAAATATGAATAAGTATTCATTTCTTGTAAACTGTATGGTTTATGGTGATCGGCTAGGATGATTATATTAATAATGGTGGTTGACGGTTGTTATAGTCACAGGCGGACCCATGATTTAAAATACAGTGTTGCAAAAATTTGTTTTATGATTATTAGTACCAAAGTTGAATTAAATGAGTGTTGCACGTATCGATAAAAGACATATTTTATGAAAAAATTACTTTTTAGCACGTGTTACACATGGCTCCCATGTGAGTCCGCCTATGGTTATAGTAATACAATAAAATGAGTTTCCAATCAAGAAAAAAGAAAAGAGTTTTTATTGTATGTCAAACAAACATTAAAATCACAATGTCCAACGCTGCTAATCACGCATCACGTTAAAATACTCTGAAACGATCTTAGCTAAACACACCCATAACACCCGTTTCAATGTAAAACTCTGACAAGTTAGTTTTATAACTATCCAATAACGCTAGTATTCACGTCTTCGATATAACAAAAATGTTGAACATAAAGACAAAAGACTAGACACAAAGTTATAAACCATGCAAACACACTAACATTCGATATAACAAAAATGTTCCATTATAGTTCAAAGCCTTCTAAAGATTAAAATTTTTTGTCCTAAATGAAATTGGGAAAAGATAATATTTACAAAATTTACATCTAATTTGAGGAGGTTAAATGCTAGTTTTCAAACACTAAACCATGATGGCATTTTTTCTATGAAAAAGTCCATCAACTAGAATAACGAGTGTATAGTTTCATGAAAAAATGGCTAGAGTTGAGTTTGAGAAAAGATAAATAAAAAACTTTGGTAATTAAAAGGAAGGGTATATGAAAGCATATACATATCGATGCATGTAGGGATGGAACTAATGGGTTTTCGCGGGTGTCCGAACCCTTACAGATTTTTGTGATGTAAGTGTGAATTTTTAGAAAAAGCATCGATTTTTCATAAATGTATGTTAAATGAACCAGTTCATCTAAATATATTGCTAGTATTACAGTCTAATAAATTTGGTGCATCCGGTAATATTTAGTCCTAGTTCGTTCCTAAATACATTCACTTGGTAGGAAGTTACTTTGTTTTATCCTACATAGGTTGAAGAAAGAAACACTTCTTAACTTATATACGAAAGTTGTGTTGGTTGTGTAAGTTGATATTAATAATATGTTATTCGCGAAGCTTGAACGGCTAGAATAAAAGAATCTAGCCACTTATTGACTCCGCGGTAATTTCTATGATTTATTAACTTTTTATAAGTTAAAATAATATTTGGTTGATGATATTAAAAATATTTGTAATTATGTCAAATATTAGATCATTTCATGGCTAAAAATCCTCTTGTTGTTAGATTTAAACAACGTGCTCTATGTTTATTTTTAACAATATATATCTTGGACTAGTCTATTTTTTTTACAATTCACCAATACCTGTTCAAAAAAAATTGGACCAATATGTTCAATCTACCTATATCAACCATTAAAGAAAAAAGAGAATATAAGTTCATGCTTTCAAAAACATAAATGTTCGTTATGATCTATGATTTCTTATAAAAACAATTAAGATGTTATGAGTACTAAATAAAAGCTATATTGTGAGACTACTGACACGAATATGATCAAGTTCCTTCCATTTACGAGAAACAAATTCAAAAATCTTCGGTATATGTGTGTTCTTGCTCGAGACCGTTACTCGCGGGTTCATGAGAATCAATAAAAATGAATAAAATATCACAAAATATTCTGTAAACGTGAAAAGCTATTTTTTGCTCTTAGTTAAATGAAATCTAGTTACGTCGGTGAGTTGTGCCCGACCTTTCCTCAATGACTAGTTTTACTACAAATAATTCTCTTATATAACTGGATCAAACATGGATATGCTATAACTATCTAACAAATTTAAAAACAAAACCTCAAAACATTAATCATACTTATTATTCCAACACATAAGCATCGATATACAACGATTTAGTATATAAAATCTTGTCTTTTGTTTTTTTTTTAACAATGGTTGTATTAAAAAATAAAACTCTAGCAAGGAGCTAGAAGAAAATTACAAAGGCGAATTAAGCCAAGAGTTCCAACAATTTAATTTACTACCTCTACTTTTAAGCCAAGAAAATGAAAACATACGAATATTATCAAAAAGATCACTTCTCCTCATAGGGTGATCATTAAAAATAACGTCATTACGATACCTCCATAGAATCCATAGAGATGCCGCCGAAATGACATACATACGGTCTTTAGATTCTTTAGAAGCTCTCTAATTTTCGAACCACTGCAACCAATCGGAACTAGAGGAGAAAGACGGCATATTAGTGTCTGTCCATGAGCGAACCAGACGCCAAATATTAAAAGCCGTATCACATTCGAAGAAAACGTGACTATTAGATTCCATGCCAACATTGCACCACGGGCAAGCTATACTTGAAATTTCGATACCCCGCAAAGACAAATTTAAACGCGTCGGAAGTCTATCCAAAATGAGCCGCCAAATGAAAACATTTACCTTACGTGGAAGAAGCCTACACCATCTAGAGCTAGGAGATAGCGAAGGAAGCAAGCAGTTGTCTAAAGGAGATCTTGTGGCTTGGACCGAGAAGCTATCATCGTCCGAAATTTTACAAGACCAAGTGTAAAACCCGTATTTAAGATTTCAAATATTAAATACGCAGTTTTAATTTACTACAAACTATATATAATTATTCAAAAAAATAATCATTACGAGCGTATTATTTTAGAATCAAGATAGTTACGTCTCAGAAAAACCAGAACACGAGAATTAAATAAGTGTATACGCGATAGTTTATAATGTTGAAAAAAAACAAGATCCATGATTCTTTCTTCGAGTCTTGATAATATTCGGTCAAGAGAGACTAATAAGCCATAACTCTAATCTCCTACATTTATGTTAATCAGTTATGAGTAAATAAATGTATGCATTATCAATAATAGAAATGATTGTAGCTAAAACTAAAGCAAATTGACTTCCTATAATAATAATAAAAAACGTTTATTGATACATATTGTTGCCGCTTTTACCGCAAGATTTAATATAGATGCCCATATAAACCCCATCTTTCTCAGCGCCTCCTTTAATATCTAAAAAAAAACAAATCATAAACAGGTTTGCATTGATATAGTCCTGGTCTTTCACGTAAGTACGCCTCCAAGGTTCGGTTTCTTTTGTTCTATTTCATGCTCCATGTTCGTCAGAGGCTGTGGTTCACGATTAGTATTATACTTATTCGTTTACGCTCCAATTTTGTGTTGAATTATGTCTCACAGAATCGTGTTCAAGTTTGGCGGTTTACAGTCCGCGAGTGGGTTGTGTTATGGTTCATTTGCTCGCACATATGTGGGGTGTCAGAGATCTCATCGAAATTTGTTGAACTCTATTATTCGTGATCGAGTTTCTCGTTCGTACTTGTATCCGTCCTGATCTCGAATCTTCTCGTTTGGCATGAAGGTAGGTTCTTGTGTACACATTTATGTTTTATTAGTCGATCTTTGTATCCGGTCTAATTAACTCACGTCTCAAATACTGTCATATAAGCAGATATAAGAGCCTATCATATGAATATGTTTACCAACTTTAGACTTTGTAATCTTTGAATGTCAGACTCGTATAAAAAGTATCAGGGAGTGTCAAGTTATAAAAGCATGCAAATATATCTAACTATCTATATTGATTTTCTTTCTTTAATGGATTAATACATTCTTTTACATGTATGTATGTAGTTTTTTTTAACATCCATCAAAGGCAGTTAGTTTTTAACACACGTTTTATGTAATCAAAATGGGTAGACAAGACAAAAGATTTGTTATTCAGCCCTCAAGGCTCTAATCTTAATCGAAAAACATGTAATCATGCAAAAGAAAATTAGTAGGACGTGTGAGTCACATTTCTAATAAGAAATATTTATCGTTTTAGACTTTTATTGAAGACTTTCATGGATCATTTTGACTAAGCATGATTAGACGTTTGTTAAGGTACGGATATTCCTATCTCTCTACTATTATTTTCTTCTTTCGTTTAGTCGATTGATCGTACGGATTTCCGTCCTTTCAGTAAGGACTTCCTTTCTATGCATGATTAGGATTCCCCGTCTTCAGCCAAATTTTTTTCCCCAGTATATGTTTAAGTTTATCAGTAATCATATTAATAACTACATAAATTGCCCGAGCATTATATACAAGCACGACCAGTTTATGTACTAGTTACGGAGGTACCGTAACCACGGCACTAGAGGCACCGGTGTCGTGACTCACATGCAGGAGAGTGATATCCTGCATCGTCCCACTCAGCTCAGCTTGGCCATTTTATCAGTATTATTAGTGGGGCGTATGGATGCATCCTAGGCTTATATGTGTTACAAGTTATCAGGGTGAATGTGGTGTGTGCTCTACATCCTTCACATTGGAGCTGATCCCTCCACCCAGCACAGTTATTTAGAGGTCACCCCACTATAGAATGATGAGGTCACCCCTCTAGTTATTCATGCACGGTTGTTACAGCACGTGACCTATATAAGCTCTGGCAAATAAAATATAGTAAATGCATGTTTTCAGAATTAATAGTTATATTTCAGTATCAGTATATATAAACCAGGTTTCTCAGATTTTATGCAGAGTTCTACCACATGTTACATATCAGTCTTACAGCTTCAGTATTCCTATCGCCTGTTTCATTCAGTATATTCTTATCATGCTTTATATCCGTTCACTGAGCGTTATGCTCAGCCGTAATTCCTTTCATGTTCTAACGGCAGGTACACCAGGACGCTCTTAGGATTCTGAGAGCATGTGCATTTGGATGGAAGCTATCCAGACTTCTTACTTTATGCATTTCTTACATTATTCGGCTTATTTGGACATTGTTTAGTCCTTCCCTTCAGTATTTTACTTTTCATGTTTTGGGCTTATGTTTGGATTACTGATGTTTGATTCCGGTATTCCTTTATGGCCAGTTAATGTTTTAGGACATTTACCTTATGCCTTGATGACACGCTATAAATACACGTAACGGTCTACTTATCCAAGTGGGGTGTTACAATTATGGTATCAGAGCCTGGTTCGACCTGTAGGCTCTAAAACTTGACCTGTGACTAGTGGGTAGTCACCGGGAACTTCCCAGATTTTGGCGTTGTTATCTTTCATGTTTCTCATGCAATTATCAGTCAGTTTTCTTCAGTTATCAGTCGGTTTTCTTAAAGGTTTTGACTAAGTAAAAGGTTGGTACAGAACTGGCTATATTTAGTCGCATGTGCTTTTTAACGAATTTTCGTTTTGGTGAACTGACCATAGGCGTTCACCCTTGTCTGTTCAGATTTTTGTATAGATGAACTCACCATAGTCGTTCATCCTTACTCATGTCAGATTCATGTTTTCAGTCGAATATTACTTGGTGAACCAGCCCATAAGCGCTCACCATTTTTCAGGTCAAATTTTCATGCTATTCAGTCGAATGATGTTTTGTGAACAGATCCACAGTTGTTCACCTTTGCTCATATCATGACATTCTATAAATTTTGACAAGTATGGATTGGACTACAGCCATCCATATTTAGTCCCAGATTATAAATTTCTATACATGACAGTTCTCAGAAAATTTTGACAAGCATGGATTGAACCAGAATCGCCCATACTTAGTCATATGTTTTGTTCCTTAAATTATGTGGATTGAACCATAGCCATCCACATCAGTTGATGTTAAACCACAGTCGATCATACTTTTATAGTCTTTATAACAATCCAGTTCGTACAATCCCAAGTTGATATCGCTTTCACGCTGTGTCAGTTTCATGTCTCCGTACGAGGGTTTTATGTTCAGCAGAATGATAAATGTCTCCATGCTAAGACACAAAAAGAATTTCAGTAAAACCGTTTTCATGATAAATCAGGATTGGCCTTTATTGATCATGCTTCATGCTGACCACTGTTGGGACTTCGATTATATCATACTTTTCAGCCTCGATACAACCAGCAGTAAGTCGACACAGGAATTGTCAGCCTATCATGTTACTTATTTCAGATCAGTTTACTACCGTTTAAATCAAATTATTTGCTTGATCAGACCCCATAAAAATTTTCACCGGTATCGATCATCCCATAAAATTTCCACCAGTGCCATGTACAGTATTCCATATATACCCCACGTACAGTGTCTCAGTTATACTCCATGTACAGTATTTCATGTATACTCCACGTACAGTGTCTCAGATATGCTCCATGTGCAGTATTCATTTTGTACTTCATGTACAGTAGTTCAGGTGTACACCAGGTACCCTACTCTATGGATATTGCTAATCGATCCTCAATCATCTCAGGCGTTTCCACTTGTCGACATTCTACCAGGTGCTGATGTTGCTCGTGAGTTGAAGATTTTGCAAGATGCTGATGCCACTAACACTTTGAAGACCTCACAAATGCTGATGCTGCTGATACTTTGGAGACCTCTCAAGATGTTGATGCCGTTCATACTATGAAGACTCTGCAGAACAAGGACGAAAACTATAAATTTGAAATTTCTGATAAGAATAAATTTCAACCATCAGACATTACCCTTCCATTTCATACTTTTACCTTCTCGGCTAGATGTCACACTTCACTCAGCTAACCGTTCATTCAGAAGAGTGGGAACCGGAACCCAGTCGGCCACTCAGCAGAATAGTTACAGGAGTCACGGTCATGATAACGACCGTCATAAATTACAAACAAAGCAGTAGTGACAACCACCGTGATTATAATTAATCAGTCAGTAACCATCGGAACTCCGAAACGGACGTGACCAGAAATAAAAAGGTCAGCAGTCTAACTGGTCCGCCAATCCTAGCAGTTACCAAAATTTTTCAGCCTTGTCCAAATTCATCCACTAAAACACATGTCAAGATATCAGTCAGGACATAAGTCTCAGGTATCATTTCGGAAGATCATATCAGGACACCAGTCGTGGTACACGTTGTACGAATCTTTTCTCAAAATACGAGTCATAACTCATAACTCCAGTATGTTCCTAAACCAGGCCCTCAGTAATTCAGGGTACCTTTCAGAAAGGGGTATACCCGTTCTATTATGCCGCGCAGGAATCAGATCATTTTCAGTCACCACCACTAGAGTATTACTCAGGTTAAACACGCAGTATTCATTCCGAGAGGTTACAGACGAACGCATTCAGTGAAAAAAAATTGCCACGTTTGCTTCGCCTATTCATATGTCAGCTTTATCTAAATCAGGTATTACCTACCTCCTAGCCAGAAAAGACTCCACAGTATCAACCATATTTATTAAAGTTCTCCTTTCAGTTAACGACAAGATCCGTCTAACTAAATCTCAAATATATTCATTATAGTTCTGCCAGAAAAATCAGAACAAATTGTTTCTGCCTTACAAGCGCGTGACTTAGCAGTCCATAGCTACGAAGACTGTTTAGCCACCAGATATAAATTCACTTCTGAAATTCCTTAAATTCATGACCAGCAGATTACTCCAGAGTTCCTAGACATAATCTCAGAAAGTTTATCGGAAATTCCTTTCTAACCACGAAACAGAATTCTACATCGAGCTTGTCTTAAGAACACAACCTGTTTTCAAAATCCCTTGTTGCTGGGCTGCAGCTAAGTTAAAAGAGTTGCAGCATTTGCTGCAATAATTACTGAAATGAGGCTTTATTCGCCCTAGCGCACTACCAGGAAGTGCACCGTTTATGTCTATAAGGAAGAAGGCCGGTATCATGAGATCATGTATCGATCACTAAAAATTTCTACAAGATCACCATTCTTAATCAATGTTCATTCCATAAATAGCAGGTTTATCTGATCTGCTACGAGGTCTTAAACATGTTCTAGGACAATTTCCGATCATGCTACCGTCTGTGGTGAGAGAAAGAACATGATGTTTTTCAGACTGTTGTTGCACATATTACAGTCTCTCTAAAAATTTTGATGTTATACTTCTGAACTCCCTAATGCTCCAGCTATACTATGGAATTTATGAATAAAATTTTTCCATGATTTCTCAGACAAAATCGTCACTACATTCATTGATAACATTCTGATCTCCTAAATTTTAGAGAAGAACATGAGAATCATCTTTTCACGACCCCGCAGATTCTCCGATAGGAGAAAGTTAAATACGCAGCTTTCTAGATGTGAATCCCAGTTGAACGAAATGGCATTTCTGAACCACCCTATTTTAGTAGGAAAAATTCCAGACAGTCCTGCGAAGGTGAAGGCCATCACCAAATGGTCAAGACCGACGTCGGTGACAAACATACAAAATTTCTAGAACTCAGAAAACTACTACCGCAGAGATCCCTGACAGTTCTCACGATTAGCTTTCCATGACTAAGCCTACGCATAAAGGAGAGGACCTACACACAAAAAAAAAATTGCATCACATAAGATCCTACGCTAGGAGAGATCTATGTTACCCAGACTCGATATTCTTTCATGACTATTCACTTAGATTTCACCAGAATATACCATAACCCCAGACAGAATGTTGATAGAAGCAGTGTAACACATTGATGCAGCTATGTTCGTACTTAGATGCCTGACACACCGCAGGTTTAAGACAGAACGTCGTCATGCCAGTGAGTGATTACAACAATTAGAAATTTTGAACAGAAATGGAACAAGGTTTACATGAAGGTTGCTATCAGCTACCACAGAACCCAGAAAAGTTTGATCCTATCTAAGTCATTGTCAACTATTTAAACCAGCCTACACATTTACGTCTCATTCGCAGTATGATGCTGTTTCAGTTCATTATTCGTGTCATCACATGATTTAAGCTCACGTTAGCGTTCATAACATTGTTCACGTTCAAGTTCGTGTGCCATTTCACGATACACGTTTCACAGTTTATTACCGAATTCGGTTACAGAAAGCTTAGGGAACCAGACTCAAGTTAGCAGAGCTTATCCATACCCAGGAAGACGTTTCACGTCTCAGGCCGTATTGTTTGACATTCTTTCCTCAGTCAACATATGTTCATGATATGTCCAAGCATCACGTTCACAGAATGTTTCATGTATTATCATGCACGATATATTCCATCCCAGAATTCCTCATTTAATCGTGAACCACGTTCACACCTGCTCACGTAGCACGTTCACAATCGTTCACATAGTTCGTCCATATATATTTTCAGCAGCTCGCTCAAAGATATAAATGTTATCGTTTCAGAATAGTTATACATACCGTTTCATGTATCTTACATGCTATAGCTTATTCAGTCTATCAGATTCAGAAAATCCATATTAAGTATGGACCAGAAACTATTCATCATTCATCAGGACAGGGTCATCAAGACCAAGATTTTCATTATGTTTAGAAATTTGAAGGAATCGTTTCGAGCGGGAAGCCACTCGAAACGGAGGAGTCCATCCGGACCTCTCATCCTTTTCCTTCAATAAATCCAGTTAAGTTCTTCCAGCCATGTTACGTTCCATGTCCTCTTCAGCCATGTCACGTTCAATGTTACTTCAGTCAGGTCACGTTTATACCTTTTCAGCAGCATCATGTTCTAAATCAAGGACGAATAATCCTTCAACTTATATGTCTTTTCAGCCTTCATGCTCTTTCAACATATATGTCCTTTCAGCTTTTATAACTCCACCAGCTTATTACCTCTAATTCGAGGACGAATTGTTTCTTTTTAGAGGGGGAGAATTAAAAAACCCAGTATGGTCGTATCTTTAATTCGGGGACGAATTATTCTTTTTAGAGGGGAAGAATTGTAAAACCCGTATTTAAGATTTCAAATATTAAATACGCAGTTTTAATTTACTACAAACTATATATAATTATTCAAAAAAATAATCATTACGAGCGTATTATTTTAGAATCAAGATAGTTACGTCTCAGAAAAACCAGAACACGAGAATTAAATAAGTGTATACGCGATAGTTTATAATGTTGAAAAAAAAACAAGATCCATGATTCTTTCTTCGAGTCTTGATAATATTCGGTCAAGAGAGACTAATAAGCCATAACTCTAATCTCCTACATTTATGTTAATCAGTTATGAGTAAATAAATGTATGCATTATCAATAATAGAAATGATTGTAGCTAAAACTAAAGCAAATTGACTTCATATAATAATAATAAAAAACGTTTATTGATACATATTGTTGCCGCTTTTACCGCAAGATTTAATATAGATGCCCATATAAACCCCATCTTTCTCAGCGCCTCCTTTAATATCTAAAAAAAAACAAATCATAAACAGGTTTGCATTGATATAGTCCTGGTCTTTCACGTAAGTACGCCTCCAAGGTTCGGTTTCTTTTGTTCTATTTCATGCTCCATGTTCGTCAGAGGCTGTGGTTCACGATTAGTATTATACTTATTCGTTTACGCTCCAATTTTGTGTTGAATTATGTCTCACAGAATCGTGTTCAAGTTTGGCGGTTTACAGTCCGCGAGTGGGTTGTGTTATGGTTCATTTGCTCGCACATATGTGGGGTGTCAGAGATCTCATCGAAATTTGTTGAACTCTATTATTCGTGATCGAGTTTCTCGTTCGTACTTGTATCCGTCCTGATCTCGAATCTTCTCGTTTGGCATGAAGGTAGGTTCTTGTGTACACATTTATGTTTTATTAGTCGATCTTTGTATCCGGTCTAATTAACTCACGTCTCAAATACTGTCATATAAGCAGATATAAGAGCCTATCATATGAATATGTTTACCAACTTTAGACTTTGTAATCTTTGAATGTCAGACTCGTATAAAAAGTATCAGGGAGTGTCAAGTTATAAAAGCATGCAAATATATCTAACTATCTATATTGATTTTCTTTCTTTAATGGATTAATACATTCTTTTACATGTATGTATGTAGTTTTTTTTAACATCCATCAAAGGCAGTTAGTTTTTAACACACGTTTTATGTAATCAAAATGGGTAGACAAGACAAAAGATTTGTTATTCAGCCCTCAAGGCTCTAATCTTAATCGAAAAACATGTAATCATGCAAAAGAAAATTAGTAGGACGTGTGAGTCACATTTCTAATAAGAAATATTTATCGTTTTAGACTTTTATTGAAGACTTTCATGTATCATTTTGACTAAGCATGATTAGACGTTTGTTAAGGTACGGATATTCCTATCTCTCTACTATTATTTTCTTCTTTCGTTTAGTCGATTGATCGTACGGATTTCCGTCCTTTCAGTAAGGACTTCCTTTCTATGCATGATTAGGATTCCCCGTCTTCAGCCAAATTTTTTTCCCCAGTATATGTTTAAGTTTATCAGTAATCATATTAATAACTACATAAATTGCCCGAGCATTATATACAAGCACGACCAGTTTATGTACTAGTTACGGAGGTACCGTAACCACGGCACTAGAGGCACCGGTGTCGTGACTCACATGCAGGAGAGTGATATCCTGCATCGTCCCACTCAGCTCAGCTTGGCCATTTTATCAGTATTATTAGTGGGGCGTATGGATGCATCCTAGGCTTATATGTGTTACAAGTTATCAGGGTGAATGTGGTGTGTGCTCTACATCCTTCACATTGGAGCTGATCCCTCCACCCAGCACAGTTATTTAGAGGTCACCCCACTATAGAATGATGAGGTCACCCCTCTAGTTATTCATGCACGGTTGTTACAGCACGTGACCTATATAAGCTCTGGCAAATAAAATATAGTAAATGCATGTTTTCAGAATTAATAGTTATATTTCAGTATCAGTATATATAAACCAGGTTTCTCAGATTTTATGCAGAGTTCTACCACATGTTACATATCAGTCTTACAGCTTCAGTATTCCTATCGCCTGTTTCATTCAGTATATTCTTATCATGCTTTATATCCGTTCACTGAGCGTTATGCTCAGCCGTAATTCCTTTCATGTTCTAACGGCAGGTACACCAGGACGCTCTTAGGATTCTGAGAGCATGTGCATTTGGATGGAAGCTATCCAGACTTCTTACTTTATGCATTTCTTACATTATTCGGCTTATTTGGACATTGTTTAGTCCTTCCCTTCAGTATTTTACTTTTCATGTTTTGGGCTTATGTTTGGATTACTGATGTTTGATTCCGGTATTCCTTTATGGCCAGTTAATGTTTTAGGACATTTACCTTATGCCTTGATGACACGCTATAAATACACGTAACGGTCTACTTATCCAAGTGGGGTGTTACAATTATGGTATCAGAGCCTGGTTCGACCTGTAGGCTCTAAAACTTGACCTGTGACTAGTGGGTAGTCACCGGGAACTTCCCAGATTTTGGCGTTGTTATCTTTCATGTTTCTCATGCAATTATCAGTCAGTTTTCTTCAGTTATCAGTCGGTTTTCTTAAAGGTTTTGACTAAGTAAAAGGTTGGTACAGAACTGGCTATATTTAGTCGCATGTGCTTTTTAACGAATTTTCGTTTTGGTGAACTGACCATAGGCGTTCACCCTTGTCTGTTCAGATTTTTGTATAGATGAACTCACCATAGTCGTTCATCCTTACTCATGTCAGATTCATGTTTTCAGTCGAATATTACTTGGTGAACCAGCCCATAAGCGCTCACCATTTTTCAGGTCAAATTTTCATGCTATTCAGTCGAATGATGTTTTGTGAACAGATCCACAGTTGTTCACCTTTGCTCATATCATGACATTCTATAAATTTTGACAAGTATGGATTGGACTACAGCCATCCATATTTAGTCCCAGATTATAAATTTCTATACATGACAGTTCTCAGAAAATTTTGACAAGCATGGATTGAACCAGAATCGCCCATACTTAGTCATATGTTTTGTTCCTTAAATTATGTGGATTGAACCATAGCCATCCACATCAGTTGATGTTAAACCACAGTCGATCATACTTTTATAGTCTTTATAACAATCCAGTTCGTACAATCCCAAGTTGATATCGCTTTCACGCTGTGTCAGTTTCATGTCTCCGTACGAGGGTTTTATGTTCAGCAGAATGATAAATGTCTCCATGCTAAGACACAAAAAGAATTTCAGTAAAACCGTTTTCATGATAAATCAGGATTGGCCTTTATTGATCATGCTTCATGCTGACCACTGTTGGGACTTCGATTATATCATACTTTTCAGCCTCGATACAACCAGCAGTAAGTCGACACAGGAATTGTCAGCCTATCATGTTACTTATTTCAGATCAGTTTACTACCGTTTAAATCAAATTATTTGCTTGATCAGGCCCCATAAAAATTTTCACCGGTATCGATCATCCCATAAAATTTCCACCAGTGCCATGTACAGTATTCCATATATACCCCACGTACAGTGTCTCAGTTATACTCCATGTACAGTATTTCATGTATACTCCACGTACAGTGTCTCAGATATGCTCCATGTGCAGTATTCATTTTGTACTTCATGTACAGTAGTTCAGGTGTACACCAGGTACCCTACTCTATGGATATTGCTAATCGATCCTCAATCATCTCAGGCGTTTCCACTTGTCGACATTCTACCAGGTGCTGATGTTGCTCGTGAGTTGAAGATTTTGCAAGATGCTGATGCCACTAACACTTTGAAGACCTCACAAATGCTGATGCTGCTGATACTTTGGAGACCTCTCAAGATGTTGATGCCGTTCATACTATGAAGACTCTGCAGAACAAGGACGAAAACTATAAATTTGAAATTTCTGATAAGAATAAATTTCAACCATCAGACATTACCCTTCCATTTCATACTTTTACCTTCTCGGCTAGATGTCACACTTCACTCAGCTAACCGTTCATTCAGAAGAGTGGGAACCGGAACCCAGTCGGCCACTCAGCAGAATAGTTACAGGAGTCACGGTCATGATAACGACCGTCATAAATTACAAACAAAGCAGTAGTGACAACCACCGTGATTATAATTAATCAGTCAGTAACCATCGGAACTCCGAAACGGACGTGACCAGAAATAAAAAGGTCAGCAGTCTAACTGGTCCGCCAATCCTAGCAGTTACCAAAATTTTTCAGCCTTGTCCAAATTCATCCACTAAAACACATGTCAAGATATCAGTCAGGACATAAGTCTCAGGTATCATTTCGGAAGACCATATCAGGACACCAGTCGTGGTACACGTTGTACGAATCTTTTCTCAAAATACGAGTCATAACTCATAACTCAAGTATGTTCCTAAACCAGGCCCTCAGTAATTCAGGGTACCTTTCAGAAAGGGGTATACCCGTTCTATTATGCCGCGCAGGAATCAGATCATTTTCAGTCACCACCACTAGAGTATTACTCAGGTTAAACACGCAGTATTCATTCCGAGAGGTTACAGACGAACACATTCAGTGAAAAAAAATTGCCACGTTTGCTTCGCCTATTCATATGTCAGCTTTATCTAAATCAGGTATTACCTACCTCCTAGCCAGAAAAGACTCCACAGTATCAACCATATTTATTAAAGTTCTCCTTTCAGTTAACGACAAGATCCGTCTAACTAAATCTCAAATATATTCATTATAGTTCTGCCAGAAAAATCAGAACAAATTGTTTCTGCCTTACAAGCGCGTGACTTAGCAGTCCATAGCTACGAAGACTGTTTAGCCACCAGATATAAATTCACTTCTGAAATTCCTTAAATTCATGACCAGCAGATTACTCCAGAGTTCCTAGACATAATCTCAGAAAGTTTATCGGAAATTCCTTTCTAACCACGAAACAGAATTCTACATCGAGCTTGTCTTAAGAACACAACCTGTTTTCAAAATCCCTTGTTGCTGGGCTGCAGCTAAGTTAAAAGAGTTGCAGCATTTGCTGCAATAATTACTGAAATGAGGCTTTATTCGCCCTAGCGCACTACCAGGAAGTGCACCGTTTATGTCTATAAGGAAGAAGGCCGGTATCATGAGATCATGTATCGATCACTAAAAATTTCTACAAGATCACCATTCTTAATCAATGTTCATTCCATAAATAGCAGGTTTATCTGATCTGCTACGAGGTCTTAAACATGTTCTAGGACAATTTCCGATCATGCTACCGTCTGTGGTGAGAGAAAGAACATGATGTTTTTCAGACTGTTGTTGCACATATTACAGTCTCTCTAAAAATTTTGATGTTATACTTCTGAACTCCCTAATGCTCCAGCTATACTATGGAATTTATGAATAAAATTTTTCCATGATTTCTCAGACAAAATCGTCACTACATTCATTGATAACATTCTGATCTCCTAAATTTTAGAGAAGAACATGAGAATCATCTTTTCACGACCCCGCAGATTCTCCGATAGGAGAAAGTTAAATACGCAGCTTTCTAGATGTGAATCCCAGTTGAACGAAATGGCATTTCTGAACCACCCTATTTTAGTAGGAAAAATTCCAGACAGTCCTGCGAAGGTGAAGGCCATCACCAAATGGTCAAGACCGACGTCGGTGACAAACATACAAAATTTCTAGAACTCAGAAAACTACTACCGCAGAGATCCCTGACAGTTCTCACGATTAGCTTTCCATGACTAAGCCTACGCATAAAGGAGAGGACCTACACACAAAAAAAAAATTGCATCACATAAGATCCTACGCTAGGAGAGATCTATGTTACCCAGACTCGATATTCTTTCATGACTATTCACTTAGATTTCACCAGAATATACCATAACCCCAGACAGAATGTTGATAGAAGCAGTGTAACACATTGATGCAGCTATGTTCGTACTTAGATGCCTGACACACCGCAGGTTTAAGACAGAACGTCGTCATGCCAGTGAGTGATTACAACAATTAGAAATTTTGAACAGAAATGGAACAAGGTTTACATGAAGGTTGCTATCAGCTACCACAGAACCCAGAAAAGTTTGATCCTATCTAAGTCATTGTCAACTATTTAAACCAGCCTACACATTTACGTCTCATTCGCAGTATGATGCTGTTTCAGTTCATTATTCGTGTCATCACATGATTTAAGCTCACGTTAGCGTTCATAACATTGTTCACGTTCAAGTTCGTGTGCCATTTCACGATACACGTTTCACAGTTTATTACCGAATTCGGTTACAGAAAGCTTAGGGAACCAGACTCAAGTTAGCAGAGCTTATCCATACCCAGGAAGACGTTTCACGTCTCAGGCCGTATTGTTTGACATTCTTTCCTCAGTCAACATATGTTCATGATATGTCCAAGCATCACGTTCACAGAATGTTTCATGTATTATCATGCACGATATATTCCATCCCAGAATTCCTCATTTAATCGTGAACCACGTTCACACCTGCTCACGTAGCACGTTCACAATCGTTCACATAGTTCGTCCATATATATTTTCAGCAGCTCGCTCAAAGATATAAATGTTATCGTTTCAGAATAGTTATACATACCGTTTCATGTATCTTACATGCTATAGCTTATTCAGTCTATCAGATTCAGAAAATCCATATTAAGTATGGACCAGAAACTATTCATCATTCATCAGGACAGGGTCATCAAGACCAAGATTTTCATTATGTTTAGAAATTTGAAGGAATCGTTTCGAGCGGGAAGCCACTCGAAACGGAGGAGTCCATCCGGACCTCTCATCCTTTTCCTTCAATAAATCCAGTTAAGTTCTTCCAGCCATGTTACGTTCCATGTCCTCTTCAGCCATGTCACGTTCAATGTTACTTCAGTCAGGTCACGTTTATACCTTTTCAGCAGCATCATGTTCTAAATCAAGGACGAATAATCCTTCAACTTATATGTCTTTTCAGCCTTCATGCTCTTTCAACATATATGTCCTTTCAGCTTTTATAACTCCACCAGCTTATTACCTCTAATTCGAGGACGAATTGTTTCTTTTTAGAGGGGGGGAATTAAAAAACCCAGTATGGTCGTATCTTTAATTCGGGGACGAATTATTCTTTTTACAGGGGAAGAATTGTAAAACCCGTATTTAAGATTTCAAATATTAAATACGCAGTTTTAATTTACTACAAACTATATATAATTATTCAAAAAAATAATCATTACGAGCGTATTATTTTAGAATCAAGATAGTTACGTCTCAGAAAAACCAGAACACGAGAATTAAATAAGTGTATACGCGATAGTTTATAATGTTGAAAAAAAAACAAGATCCATGATTCTTTCTTCGAGTCTTGATAATATTCGGTCAAGAGAGACTAATAAGCCATAACTCTAATCTCCTACATTTATGTTAATCAGTTATGAGTAAATAAATGTATGCATTATCAATAATAGAAATGATTGTAGCTAAAACTAAAGCAAATTGACTTCATATAATAATAATAAAAAACGTTTATTGATACATATTGTTGCCGCTTTTACCGCAAGATTTAATATAGATGCCCATATAAACCCCATCTTTCTCAGCGCCTCCTTTAATATCTAAAAAAAACAAATCATAAACAGGTTTGCATTGATATAGTCCTGGTCTTTCACGTAAGTACGCCTCCAAGGTTCGGTTTCTTTTGTTCTATTTCATGCTCCATGTTCGTCAGAGGCTGTGGTTCACGATTAGTATTATACTTATTCGTTTACGCTCCAATTTTGTGTTGAATTATGTCTCACAGAATCGTGTTCAAGTTTGGCGGTTTACAGTCCGCGAGTGGGTTGTGTTATGGTTCATTTGCTCGCACAAATGTGGGGTGTCAGAGATCTCATCGAAATTTGTTGAACTCTATTATTCCTGATCGAGTTTCTCGTTCGTACTTGTATCCGTCCTGATCTCGAATCTTCTCGTTTGGCATGAAAGTAGGTTCTTGTGTACACATTTATGTTTTATTAGTCGATCTTTGTATCCGGTCTAATTAACTCACGTCTCAAATACTGTCATATAAGCAGATATAAGAGCCTATCATATGAATATGTTTACCAACTTTAGACTTTGTAATCTTTGAATGTCAGACTCGTATAAAAAGTATCAGGGAGTGTCAAGTTATAAAAGCATGCAAATATATCTAACTATCTATATTGATTTTCTTTCTTTAATGGATTAATACATTCTTTTACATGTATGTATGTAGTTTTTTTTAACATCCATCAAAGGCAGTTAGTTTTTAACTCACGTTTTATGTAATCAAAATGGGTAGACAAGACAAAAGATTTGTTATTCAGCCCTCAAGGCTCTAATCTTAATCGAAAAACATGTAATCATGCAAAAGAAAATTAGTAGGACGTGTGAGTCACATTTCTAATAAGAAATCTTTATCGTTTTAGACTTTTATTGAAGACTTTGATGGATCATTTTGACTAAGCATGATTAGACGTTTGTTAAGGTACGGATATTCCTATCTCTCTACTATTATTTGCTCCTTTCGTTCGTACGGATTTCCGTCCTTTCAGTAAGGACTTCCTTTCTATGCATGATTAGGATTCCCCGTCTTCAGCCAAATGTTTTTCCCCAGTATATGTTTAAGTTTATCAGTAATAATATTAATAACTAAATAAATTGCCTGAGCATTATATACAAGCACAACCAGTTTATGTACTAGTTACGGAGGTACCGTAACCACGGCACTAGAGGCACCGGTGTCGTGACTCACATGCAGGAGAGTGATATCCTGCATCGTCCCACTCAGCTCAGCTTGGCCATTTTATCAGTATTATTAGTGGGGCGTATGGATGCATCCTAGGCTTATATGTGTTACAAGTTATCAGGGTGAATGTGGTGTGTGCTCTACATCCTTCACATTGGAGCTGATCCCTCCACCCAGCACAGTTATTTAGAGGTCACCCCTCTATAGCATGATGAGGTCACCCCTCCAGTTATTCATGCACGGTTGTTACAGCACGTGACCTATATAAGCTCTGGCAAATAAAATATAGTAAATGCATGTTTTCAGAATTAATAGTTATATTTCAGTATCAGTATATATAAACCAGGTTTCTCAGATTTTATGTAGAGTTCTACCACATGTTACATATCAGTCTTACAGCTTCAGTATTCCTATCGCCTGTTTCATTCAGTATATTCTTATCATGCTTTATATCCGTTCACTGAGCGTTATGCTCAGCCGTAGTTCCTTTCATGTTCTAACGGCAGGTACACCAGGACGCTCTTAGGATTCTGAGAGCATGTGCATTTGGATGGAAGCTATCCAGACTTCTTACTTTATGCATTTCTTACATTATTCGGCTTATTTGGAAATTGTTTAGTCCTTTCCTTTAGTATTTTACTTTTCATGTTTTGGGCTTATGTTTGGGTTACCGATGTTTGATTCCGGTATTCCTTTATGGTCAGTTAATGTTTTAGGACATTTACCTTATGCTTTGATGACACGCCATAAATACACGTAACGGTCCACTTATCCAAGTGGGGTGTTACACCAAGCATCATGACGATTGTTAAAAGAAACACTCCCTATCTCTGAAACCATAACTTCAAGAGCCGCTACATTTCGAGCACCTATGTTCTGCCTATTCCAGCTCCATACCCATGTATCATTTAAATAGCGATGCGCAAGTAAACAATTAGCATTAGAATCTAGGTGGTATAATATGTTGTATCTATAGCATAAGGGCCCGTTTCCGTCCCAATTATCTTTCCAAAAACGAATGGACATACCATATCCTACTTTACGACACAAAGAAAAGGACGAGATGATATCATTAGAATGCAATTTGGAATAGGAAGAGATAATTGAAGACCATATACCACTAATCTTGGAGTCTTTCAAGTCAACGCCAGCTTCATCACTATGAATTGCTTTAATTACACGAACCCACAAAGAATCAGAGCCATGAACTTAGCGCCATCGCCATTTTTGGAGAAGAGCTAAATTAAAAGCCTTCAGACTCCCGATCCCCAAACCACCTTTATCAAAAGAAGCCAAGATATTATCCTATTTTATCCACGTCATTTTTCTGTTATCACCGCTGCCTCCCCAAAAGAAAGAAGCCCGCATAGATTCTAGAACTTTTAGAACACTTTCTGGACACTTAAAAATCGACATATAATATATCCCAATGTTGTTTCGCCATAGTCAAACAAAGTCGCGAGCAACTAGGATTCTTCTTCTCTAGTACTTGTCTACGATACAGATTTGACAAAATATGAATAAGTATTCATTTCTTGTAAACTGTATGGTTTATAGTGATCGGCTATGATGATTATATTAATAATGGTGGTTGACGGTTGTTATAGTCACAGGCGGACCCATGATTTAAAATACAGTGTTGCAAAAATTTGTTTTATGATTATTAGTACCAAAGTTGAATTAAATGAGTGTTGCACGTATCGATAAAAGACTATGAAAAATTACTTTTTAGCACGTGTTACACATGGCTCCCATGTGAGTCCGCCTATGGTTATAGTAATACAATAAAATGAGTTTCCAATCTAGAAAAAAGAAAAGAGTTTTTATTGTATGTCATACAAACATTAAAATCACAATGTCCAACGCTGCTAATCACACATCACGTTAAAATACTCTGAAACGATCTTAGCTAAACACACCCATAACACCCGTTTCAATGTAAAACTCTGACAAGTTAGTTTTATAACTATCCAATAACGCTAGTATTCACGTCTTCGATATAACAAAAATGTTGAACATAAAGACAAAAGACTAGACACAAAGTTATAAACCATGCAAACACACTAACATTCGATATAACAAAAATGTTCCATTTTAGTTCAAAGCCTTCTAAAGATTAAATTTTTTTGTCCCAATTGAAATTGGGAAAAGATAATATTTACAAAACTTACATCTAATTTGAAGAGGTTAAATGCTAGTTTTCAAACACTAAACCATGATGGCATTTTTTTTATGAAAAAGTCCATCAACTAGAATAACGAGTGTATAGTTTCATGAAAAAATGGCTAGAGTTGAGTTTGAGAAAAGATAAATAAAAAACTTTGGTAATTAAAAGGAAGGGTATATGAAATCATATACATATCGATGCATGTAGGGATGGAACTAATGGGTTTTCACGGGTGTCCGAACCCTTACAGATTTTTGTGATGTAAGTGTGAATTTTTAGAAAAAGCATCGATTTTTCATAAATGTATGTTAAATGAACCAGTTCATCTAAATATATTGCTAGTATTACAGTCTAAAAAATTTTGTGCATCCGGTAATATTTAGTCCTAGTTCGTTCCTAAATACATTCACTTGGTAGGAAGTTACTTTGTTTTATCCCACATAGGTTGAAGAAAGAAATACTTCTTAACTTATATACGAAAGTTGTGTTGGTTGTGTAAGTTGATATTAATAATATGTTATTCGCGAAGCTTGAACGGCTAGAATAAAAGAATCTAGCCACTTATTGACTCCGCAGTAATTTCTATGATTTATTAACTTTTTATAAGTTAAAATAATATTTGTAATTATGTCAAATATTAGATCATTTCATGGCTAAAAATCCTTTTGTTGTTATATTTAAACAACGTGCTCTATGTTTATTTTTAACAATATATTTCTTGGACTAGTCTATTTTTTTTACAATTCACCAATACCTGTTCAAAAAAAATTGGACCAATATGTTTAATCTACCTATATCAACCATTAAAGAAAAAAGAGAATATAAGTTCATGCTTTCAAAAACATAAATGATCGTTATGATCTATGATTTCTTATAAAAACAATTAAGATGTTATGAGTACTAAATAGAAGCTATATTGTGAGACTACTGACACGAATATGATCAAGTTCCTTCCATTTACGAGTAACAAATTCAAAAATCTTCGGTATATGTGTGTTCTTGCTCGAGACTGTCACTCGGGTTCATGAGAAACGATAGAAATGACTGAAAATATCGTAAGTGTTCTGTAAATATGAAAACTATTCGTTGCTCTTGAAGTTACAGATTTACATGCAATATATTTAAATCGATGAGTTGTGCTGATCCTTCCTCGGTGACACAAACAAAAGCCTAAGAATTCTCTTACGAAATTAGATCAAACATGGATATATATGTTGCTATAACTATATATCTTACAAATCTAAAAACAAAACCTCAAAACATTAATCATACGTATCATTCGAGCACATAAGCATCGATATACAACGTCTTAGTATATAAAACCTTGTCTTTTGTTGTTTCGCCATACTCAAACAATGTCGTGAGTGAGTAGGCTTCTTCCCTAGTGTTCGTCTACGATACTGAGAGGATGATCTGACCAAATATGAAAAAGTATTCATTATTTTTTTTAAGGAATAACGGTGGTTGTTATAGAGCACGCTAGTGTATGTATTTATATTGTAAATACGTATTTTTCATGGATTTAGTTTTTATTTTATTTCATTTTTAATTAGTTTAATTATTGTTTAACATAGACTTAAGCATGTTTACACAAACATCGAAAGTTAATCTTTGTTAAGATGTGTAGCCTAATGATTGGCTATGGAGAATGGAGTTTAAATGACTCGTCAACTCAATTTGTACAACCATAGACCATTTATGTAATTATTTTAAAATTATCTAAAATTTATGAGTAGTACAAACAAGTTGGCAAAAATGCATTGCAGCTACTTTCTGAGATTGGTAAAAAAATTGCAATTCAAACTCTCGAAAAAATAAAGAAATAAAACCAAAGATTAAACACAAACCACGCAAAGAAACAAAAGTAGGCATTGATCAAAATAATCTGTATTTTTTTATTTTCTTCTAGAACATTTTTTATGTAGTCAAATTTTAAGGGTCATGCATAGAGGCGTACAAGAGCCGAGACAGCTCGTGAGTTACTCGAGATCGAATCATAAATTACTCGAAATTAATTCGATCTAAACGAGTCGAGCTCGAGTTCGAGCTACTCGAGTATATATTCGAGTCGAGTTCGAGCTCCAATATACTCGGCTCCATAAGCTCGCGAGCTTTATCGAGCTTTAATTAAATTATTTTTATCTTTTTATATACATAAATCGAGTCGAGTCGAGCTTGATATGCCGAGACATTTGAAAATAATCGAGCTCTAGTCGAGTCTCGAGCTCGAGTTTTATATGACGAGCCGAGCTCGAGCTCAAAATATAAAGCTCGGTCGAGCTCGAATTTTTGTATTGGAGTCGAGCTCAAGCTTAACGGTACTCGGCTCGACTCGACTCGTTTATACCTCTAGTCATGCATTAGTAAAGACAAAATCTTAGAAGTTAGTATTGACTAACGATTGAATAGTAGCCTAACTCAAAGTCTTCTAGAAATGAGTAATTTTCGAGTGTACGTGTATAACAAGTCGTCAAAGCTGTGTGTTGTTCATTTCGGTTCATCATGTTGAGCAAAAAAAAATAGAAAATTTGAAGAATATTTTTTTATACAGAAGAAAAAAAGTACGATACAATGATAAAAAATACTCTTTAAATGTAAAATCTTTCTATGTCATTCGTCCATTTAAAAAACAGGCAATTGATAGAATTAGGAGTGAGAACTGGGGTGGATCATTTGGGTTGGGTCCGATTCGGATCGAGGATAAAAATAATTCATTTGAACCCCGATGATTTCAGCTTTGATTATCCGGCTCGGGTCGTCAATGCCTGTTCGGGTCATCAAGAATTTGGGTAATAAATATAAAAACCCGTTTTTTTACTTTTTGTAAATAAAATTATATAAAAAGTATTTAAAAAATAAAATAAATCTTATTCGGAGCAATTAGGTTAACCCGAACCCGAGTTAAACAAACTTTTTTACCCGATTATGAAATCGAGTTGACCAATTAACCCAATTTAAATTTTGAACCTAAATAACCCGACCCAAATATACTCGTGTCAGATCATTTCAGGTCGGGGCAAAATTCTTGACACCTCTAGATATGAAATATCAAGACACCACCGACTCCCCACCTCAACCATCATCAACTCCTTAGCTAACTGCAATCTAAGAAAAATTATTGGTCGATTCAAAACCGTTATCACATAACCCACGACCCACACAACGTCGAATTAACCCATTAGTTGTTCATTTTCACATTTAGAAACAAAAATGATTGCTCCTTCGCCAAACTACGACAAGAGTTTCACTGTTTGAAGCGCTAATCACGTAGGTTGACTGGGCGATGCCAACTCAGAACGACTTTTTGATGACTCAAGGTTCATATTAGCGAAAGGAAAGCGTATGAGAAGAAATCGTAAAGCTAAAACGGGTTATCTAGTTAAAACATCATAACCAAAAATAAGGTTTTCAGGTGGATATCAGATATATAGTGACGCTTCAGGAAAGGGTTTAGGCTGCGTTCTCATGCAAGATAGGAAGGTTATTGCATACGCATCACAACAGCTGAAACCTTATGAAAAAACTATCATACTCACGATTTAGAGCTTGCAACAGTTTTTTTCGTGTTGAAGATCTGGAGACATTATTTGTATGGTGAATCATGTAACATATTCACCGACCACAAGAGTCTCAAGTACATCTTCACCCAGAAGGAACTGAACATGAGACAGAGGAGATGGTTAAAGCTATTGAAGGACTACGACATCAACATTCAGTACCATCCTGATAAGGCGAATGTGGTGGCGGATTCTCTAAGTAGAAGGTCGGGTATGATTGCTGGCATATGGATTGCAAAGGAGATCATCCATGACCTAGAGATGACTGATATTGAGTTTTGTGTACGAGGATGATAGGTGTGAAAACACCCATCCTTTTACCACTTATTGCTTGCTAAAACGAAACCAAAATGCGTATTTAATGTCATTTGTTTGGAATTATGCGTGGTTTGTGTGTTTGTTGTGTTTTCAGAGCCAACCGGATAAATATTGAAGAAAACATGGGATTGCACGGGTTTTATCGAAGAAAAAGACGAAAAGACGAAGTCTATAGTCCAAGAGATGCAAAAGATTTGAAGTCAATGGGCCTATTTGAAGATTTATCGAAGAAAAGGACCAAAGATGGAAGATTTATATATGTCGAAGAACTCAAGTCTATTAAATGAAGAAATTAAAAAGACGAGTTGAATTTATTCGTCGACAAATCCTGAATCGAAGTCGAAAACGTCAACTTTTCTGAAAAGACGAGAAGACAAAAAGAAAGGGAGAAAGCCCACTCACCAAACCAAGACAAGGCCTATAAATAGAGACCTCCTTCACAAATTTGAAGACTAGTTCATTTTTTCTGTTACTTTTCCTGTTTCGTAGGAAAACCGACTCCATTAAGGAGTTTGGTGATTTTTACTTTTCTTTGATTTCCTCCATAATCTTGTAAGTTTTAATCTTTCCATTTGATTGTTTTAAACCTTAATCTTTTAATATAATCTTTCATTCAAGCTTGTTCTTCTTTTTCTTATTGAAACTTAAGTTCTAAGTTTTTATTTTATTGGTTTTGATCTTCAAAAACAAGTGGGTTTTGAGTTTTTGTTGATTTGCTTTGATGTTTATCATTAGTAAATGATTAGTGGTTAAATTGGTTTAAGTTTTGGTTAGAAACTTGGTGGATTTTGGTTAAATTCGTGTTTGAGATTATTCCCCTGTTCTTCAGACTAATTCATCAACCCAGATTCCGAACCAACGTTTTCTTCCAATTATTCCAAACGACGCTTATTATTCCGCATGAAGGTTTCTGTTTTAAACATTCCGGATAAAGCAAGTATTCCGAACGAAGAGTTTTCTTAATTTATTCCGAACCAACATAACATTCCGGATGAGCAACTTTTATTCCGAACCAGCAAAGTATTCCGGATCAGCAGTTTATTCCGAGTCAGTGTAGTTATTACGAATCAACCATTTATTCCGGATAAAGCTTTCATTCCGAATGAGACTTTATTCCGGATGAACATATATCCCGAACGAAGACATTATTCAGGATGAACACTTTTCCTTGATTATTTCGAACCAGCATATGTTATTCCGGATCAACGTTTATTTCGAGTGAAGCCAAATATTCCGGATGAACCCATATTCCGGATGAGTTGCATATTCCGGATGAACTTCTTTTTCGCATGAACCAGTTATTCCGAATGAACATTGTTTTCCGAATCAAGTGAATATTCCAAATGAGCATTTTGTGTTAATTATTCCGGATGAAGTGATTATTCCAGATCAACAGGATTATTCCGAATCAGTATTTTTTTCAAGTTAAGGTATTTTACTGTTTAAGGGTTTAAGTTTAATTCAAGCTTTATTTTTATTAATTGCTTTTAGTTTATTTTTATTACTTCACGCATTTACCTTGTTAGTAGAAATAGATCAAAAGCTCCCCCTTTTAGTCACCAAGAACAACAATTCCACTTTGAACCGTGATCAATTCGAGAAGATACCGAGAACGAAACAACGACAAATATAATTGGGTACGAGCAACACAAAGAAAGATCTTGCAAAAGCTAGCTTTTTAATTAACTAAAATTCAGTTATTAAAATGGCGCCGCTGCCGGCTCTTTTCGTAAGGATCAATGGTTTCTTGTGATAAAAATTGGATTTTGGGATCCGTTCTTTCGGGAACGTTATTTTCTACACTCATTTTTTTTTCAAAAACCCATAAAAATATAAAATTTTCAAAAATACAAAAAAATTAAAAAACCTATAAAAACCAAAAATATTTTCTCTTGCATTTTCTTTTTAGTGTATGCGTACTCGATCAACGTCTTATCCCGAGCCCGAGACTCTCTATAACTTAGACATGGCCGGTGTACACAACAATAATAATCCACCCCACCCCAACATGAATAATCTACCCCAACCCGACCTACGAACCATGGAGGAGCTATGCCAACCTACGATGAACGGACGTGGAGGCCCGATTGCGCCGAAGCAAATCACGGCTCAAGAGTTTTTGTAGAAGCATCACATGATCCAACAAGTGCAAACTAATCGATTTCGCGGAATACCGGATGATGATGCCAACAAACACCTCGACAAATTCATTACCATCACCCAAAGCATGAAGTTGCCCGGTGCTTCTATGGATGTACTTCGCCTTCAACTATTTCCCCACTCGCTTTCTCACCATGCCGAAAAATGGTTTGACCGTCTCCCAAAGAATTCTATTCATACTTGGGACGACATGACTCAACGATTTTTGTCGCGCTACTTTCCACCATCCATGGTCACGAGCCTTCGTAACCAAATTAGTGGATTCATGCAAGACGATGATGAATCGCTCTTTGATGCTTGGGAACGATACAATGATTTGATCGACCGTTGTCCAAATCATAACATGCTCCCGGTCACTCTCATTGATACTTTCTACAATGGTCTCACTTTTCGTGATCGTGACACGATCAACGCCGCCGCCGGTGGTACTTTTATGAAAAGGAGACCGGAGGAGTGTAGAGAGTTGATTGAAAACATGACTACTCACCACAAGAATTGGGATTCATCCGCATCCTCAAGATCTAACCCGAGAGTCAATGTTTCTTCTACTACTTCCAATCCCGAGATAGTCGAACTTACCCGACAAGTCGCGGAGATGAACAAGAATTACATGACCATGGCCACAAACCACTTTCAACAAGCTAAAGCCGTTTCTATTTCTTGTGACACATGTGGTGGTCCTCATTCTTAAAATGATTGTCCTTCTACTCAAGGAAATTTTTGTGAAAACGTTAACGCGGCATACGGTACCTATCCCACGGGAGGCTATCAAGCTCGTCCTCAAGGAGACCGTAACTTGCTAAGTTATCGTTCAAACAACTATCTTGCACCACCCGGTTTTACTCCTCAAAACCAAAACCAACAACAAATCTATAACCGAAATAACCAATCCCAACCTCGTGCTAACAATCAATATGAATCCCAAAGAAGCCCATACCCACCTCAAGGAAATTCTCAAGCTTACCAAGCTCCACCTCTCAATCAACCAACGGCGTTGAATCAAGACATCGAGACGTTCATGAGGACTAATAGAGAGATGGTGACGAATCTTCAGAGTCAATTCATCAACTTGAAGGGAGACATGGCGAAACAAGGGAGTGATATTCGAGCCGAGCTAAGGAATGACATGGCAAAAAAAAGCAATGATATTCGCGCAGACATGAGAGACTCTTTTAGCACTCAAGCGGATAATATACGTGATATGATCGGTTTGCTCTTCCAAGGTAATCAACCCTCTTCTTCGGGTACTCTTCCGAGTAACACCGTTGCTAATCCAAGAGGGGAGATGAAAGCAATCACCACTCGTAGTGGAAAAGGTTATACGGAACCCGAGCTTCCTACACCTCCACCCGTGATTGTGAACAAAGAAAAAGAGCAACTTTCCTCACCTCCTTTGCCTTCTACCCCCATTCCCCCACCACCCGCGGTTGTGAGTGAACCTACTCCCCTAAAGCCTTCCTCTTTATCTGATATACCTTATCCTTCAAGGTTGAGGAAAGAGAAGCAAAAGAGCAAGGATGATATTCAAGTTTCAAACTTTCTCAAAATGTTTAAACAATTGAATTTTAACATCTCCTTTGATGATGCTCTCGTTCACATGCCTAAATATACGAAGATGTTTAAAGATCTTCTAAGTGACAAGGAGAAGCTTCTTGACATTGCTCAGACCCAACTTAATGAGAATTGCTCCGCGGTTCTCTTAAGGAAATTGCCCACCAAACTTGGTGATCCGGGTCGCTTCTTGATTCCTTGCAACTTCCCGGGAGTAGAGAATTGCATGGCCCTAGCCGATCTAGGTGCTAGTATAAACTTAATGCCTTTAAGTGTTTGGAAGCAATTATCTCTCCCCGAGCTAGTCCCCACCAAAATGACTTTGGAATTAGCTAACCGTACGGTTGTTTATCTAGTGGGGATAGCCGAAGACGTCTTCGTTGGCGTTGACAAATTCACCTTCCCGGCGGATTTTGTTGTCGTTGACTACGAGATGGATCCTCGTTTTCCATTAATCATTGGACGTCCCTTCTTGAGGACCGGTCGAACTCTCATTGATGTAGCCGCGGGCGAAATAATCATGAGAGTTGGTGACGATAAAATAGTCTTCAACATGGGTAAGATTTCTAGGCAACCTTATTCATATGAGAGTATTAATGCTACTGATGTTCTCGATGAGGCTTGTGAAGAACACTTTAATGATGCTTGCAAAAGTAATCTTTCTTCTCTACCCAATGTTGACACCGTTGCCTCAATTGCTCCGTCATTGACTCCATTTGGAGAAAGTGACTTTCTTTTGGATGATTTTGAAGCTAGCTTGGGTCCACTTGATCTTAAGTATGATGATTCTCCCACCGATTGGGAAGAAGACATTCGTACAATTGAGAAACTTCTCAATGAAGACCCTTTTTCTCCTCCTTCTCCTAAAGAGGTGACTAATGATGTAACATCGTTAGTTACACCATCTGTTGAGGATCCTCCTACTCTTGAGCTTAAGGACTTACCTCCTCATCTCGAGTATGTTTTCTTAGAGGACATTGATCAACTTCCCGTTATCATTGCTAAAGACTTAAAAGCCGAGGAGAAAACTCGTCTCATTGAAGTTCTCAAGAAACATAAAAGAGCTATCGCTTGGAAAATCTCCGATATTCGCGGAATTGATCCTCACTTTTGCACACATAAAATTCTCATGGAGGGCGACTTTAAGCCCACAATTCAAAGCCAACGAAGGGTGAATCCTAAAATCCATGACGTTATCAAAAAAGAGGTTATCAAACTTCTTGATGCGGGCATGATTTACCCTATCTCGGATTCACCATGGGTTAGTCCAGTCCATTGTGTGCCTAAGAAAGGCGGAATCACCGTTGTGCCCAATGCAAACAACGAGTTGATTCCTACACGTCTCGTTACTTGGTGGAGAGTTTGTATAGACTATCGCAAACTCAATGATGCCACGAGAAAGGATCATTTCCCTCTTCCTTTTATGGACCAAATGCTTGAACGTTTAGCGGGTAATGAATATTACTGCTTTCTAGATGGTTTCTCGGGTTATTTCCAAATACCCATCGATCCCCAAGATCAAGAGAAGACAACATTCACTTGTCCCTATGGCACATTTGCCTACAAAAGAATGTCGTTTGGCTTATGCAATGCCCTCGGGACTTTCCAAAGGTGCATGTTGGCTATTTTCCATGACATGGTTGAGCAAACCATGGAAGTCTTCATGGATGATTTCTCGGTCTTTGGGATTCATTCTCTTCTTGCCTTGCTAATTTAGAACGTATGCTTAAGCGGTGCGAAGACACTCGCCTTGTTCTCAATTGGAAAAAATGCCATTTTATGGTAAAAGAAGGCATTGTGCTAGGACACAAAATCTCAAAAGCCGGTCTTGAAGTGGACCGTGCTAAAGTGGATGTCATAGCCAAATTACCTCCACCTTCAACCGTGAAGGGTGTGAGAAGTTTTCTTGGTCATGCGGGCTTCTATCGTCGCTTTATCAAAGACTTTTCTAAAATCGCTCGCCCGATGACCCACCTCTTGGAAAAAGATACTCCTTTTATCTTTTCTAAAGAGTTTATTGAAACCTTCAATCTTCTTAAGGATAAGCTAACTAAGGCACCGGTCTTGGTTACCCCTAATTGGGAGCTACCTTTTGAGTTGATGTGCGATGCTAGCGACTTTGCTATTGGAGCGGTTTTGGGCCAAAGAGTGAATAAACACTTCCAACCAATACACTATGCTAGCAAGACAATGGCGGGGGCTCAATTGCCTTATACGACAACCGAAAAAGAGATTTTAGCTGTTGTCTATGCTTTTGAAAAATTTCGCCCCTATCTTGTTTTATCCACCACCATTGTATACACGGACCATTCCGCGTTGAAGTACTTGATGACTAAGCACGACTCTAAGCCAAGACTTTTTCGATGGGTTTTACTCCTTCAAGAATTTTACATTGAAATTCGTGACAAAAAGGGAGCTGAAAACCTAGCCGCGGATCATCTTAGCAGACTTGAGGATCCATATCAAGGGGATCATCCGAACAAAGAGATCATTGACTCTTTTCCCCTTGAGACCTTAATGACTATTCGTGCCAATCTTGATGACACCTAATGGTTTGCCGACATTGCAAACTACTTAGCGGGTGGTGTTCTCATCAAAGGGTTAACATCCCAACAAAAGAAAAAGTTCTTAAACGATGTTAAGACTTACTTTTGGGATGACCCTTTTCTCTTCAAACACGCTGACTTGATTATTCACCGATGTTTTGACGGACCGGCAACTTTAGACATTCTCGAGGCTTGTCACAAAGGACCCACCTGTAGTAACTCTAACTTTAAAATCAACATTTAGACTGAGTTCTAATACTATTTCTAATATTCAGATCAATATTTATTAATCGACTTTTATTTGTCATGACTATTCGACAAATATTATCAAATTCTTGACTAGCCGGCGTGGTTAAGGCTTTAACGTATCAAATACATGTCAATTATTATTTATTGGCAAGTCTATGTCCGTCAACAATAAAAAATATCCTCGTTATGACATAGAAATATTTTCTAGTGTCGTCGTTTTAATTTATCATTTTACGAGCATTATTCGTAAATTACGTTAGGCCTTTAGGCCTCGTTCGTTTATATAACGCGTTAACATTTATTAAATGATAGTCCTCATTTTTATATCAAAATATTAACGTGCTTTGAATGTCAATGTTTTAATTTTATATTGAGAGTTTATGTTTCGTGTTTGACGTATAACTTTTAAATCGCGTAACTTTTAAAATATCGGGCTCTAACAATACCCGCTTTATCATTTATGGTAAATATTTATCAAATAAAAACATACTACTATAGCCCTTGCCCACTTTTCTTGACCGGTTGTATAACAAGTCATACGATCCTATAGTTTTGTTTTTTTTTGTATTAACACTTATCCTTTCATACTAATCTTACACGTCAATATACATGTTTACATATGTATCCATCTCATACAAAAGTCAATCTCACTTATCCTTCATATTTCTCAAAATCAAGCAAACCACTCTTTCACTTTATCCTTGTTTTGCCGAGCTACATCAGTCCACAAAACACCATCACAACTTAATAATAGCTATTTTTATTGATCAAAAATTGAGGTGTTGTTTTATCATCATTTGTTCTTGGTGGTAATTTCTTTTAAATCAAGATGTACTAAGAATTTTTTTTAATAAGTATGAGCTGAAGTAAAAGAGTATTTTCATTGGTATATAAAGCATGAGAAGTCAATATTTGGGTAGTTTTATGGTGATTTGGAAGCAAGAGTTGATTTGAGTATATAGTTGATTGTTGCTCTTCATCTTTTGTAAGGATCTTTTCACTAAATTTCTTTTGTAATTTATAATTGTATATTGATTTGTAAATATGTAATTATTATTTTACTAGTGATATCATTGATTTAATAGTTTATTTGAGAGGTCATGGACATTGTATAAGGTTATGATGTTTAAAAAGGATGATAAACAAGCTTGTAGTATTGATTTTGATTTTCACAAATAAATCAGTAGTAAAGATTGTATTTCGGTATAAAATCAGTAGGGTTTGAGGCTGGTTTGAATTCACAGATGGATAGGTCTATCTTTTGTGGTGATTTTATCGGGTCGCTCGTCCCGTAACGATACCTGATGAATTAGATATCGCCAAAATGATAAAAAGTACCAAATCTGAACATGCTGTATAAACCGACCGAAAACTCTAATAAGAACTCAGGACCATTGAAAAAGGTAAAACTATAGATTGTAGATAAAAATATAAGGAACTAGAATCAGTTGGATAGTTTATCAAATCATTACGGTTTGGAAATGGCGGCCGAAACGGTGGAAACAAAGTTGGCTGCGAATGACAGCCAACTCTTCTAAGTGATAAAATGGGTAAATGATTTATGATAAATATAAATTAGGGGCAATTGAACTTATAATAAGTAAACCACATAAGTTAATAATGATTTTGGTAAAAGTAACTCATCTATATTATTTACGGTTTAGGAGAAGTGACGTAATCTACGAGGGATATAGGTAAATTGTAAGAATTTGATAATATTTAATTAATGTAAAACGTGTTGATTTTTATAAAAACCGAAGTGGTAGGACCCACTTATCGGGAAGCATGGACTAATTAATATACTGATGATTATGTTACCCGAGACTCGACCATCGAACAATATTAAGTTGATGTCGTTTGGAGGCGTTATAGAACCCGTAAAGCTAATAAAGTGGATTTGGGCCATAAAAGCTCAACATACACTTGTAATGGCTATTGGGCCATTATTGAACTTGAGATTAATAATGTATTTGGTGACAAATACTGAGATTTAAATGAACTAAGGTTATATAAAGGAGTAATGGGCCACTTATGGGCTTTAATGGGCTTAATGGTCATAATGAGACTTTATATGATAAATTGTTCTAAAAGTCTTACGAAAAGTTTTACAAAACTTATACAATGTCCAAACTTACTAAAGTGAACTATTTACATATATGTATGGATTATGTATAGACTCGATCCTAAGACGCGTCTCGTCATTATAGGTCTCGTTCGGTCATATGTTGACCGTTGGGCATCTTGCTCTCGATCAACGAGCGATTGATATCTCGTGAAGTAGTGTATCTACTATTGGACGTTTGTTCCTTGATCTACGTGTAATAGCTATATCAGGTGATTTCATAGCCTCGCTTTTATTGCTTTATATGTGTTTATAAACCCGCGAGGGGGAATACATGCTGTTGGTATAAAAATATATGTTGTTTACATATATGTTTTTTTGAAAGGATACATGATTGTGAATGAACATTCGTTGTTTGACTATATGCTTTGAATGAATACAAGTTTTTGTAAATAAATGTAAGAGCTTTGATTAAATGCTTTTGAAAGATGAACACAAGCGTTGATTGTATTGATTGTGAAACGCTATTTGCTAAGAGCTGTATTGCCAAAATTTGGAAAGTCCCTATAAACCCATGAACCGTTAACTACCTATGATGGGTAGGCGCTGGTACAGACGGATGGATCCATCGGGGATGGCCCCCACCTGGGCAGGTCGAACCTGTGGGTTGGAGGCTCAGCCAGGTGTGTTGTATTAGAAGTAAGGGGGTATTCGGCAAAATACCTGACTAGGGCATTATTATACTTAAGGCTTCGGTGTCATGGCTTAGTAGAATAGCGTGGACTTTGGGTATTGCATGTGTTGCACTATCGACAGTGGATGAGATTCTTGTGTTCAAAGGCTTTATGATTTATTTAAAAACCCATTATTGTTTATTAAAAACCTATGAATTCACTCAACCGTTGTGTTGACATGTTAGCATGTATTCTCAGGTGTGTAGGTTTAAGAGCAGCTGGAGCATGGAGCCGCGCAGGATAAAGTAAAGGCAAAACAAACAATTTCCATTCGATACATTTGACAAACTTTTATATATTTATTAAAGTTCGTGTAAATTGGTGGGACCTCTTTTTAGTTAACTCTGATTTAATAAAATTATCGAATGGTTTATTTTATAAAACGTCTCTTTTGAGGTTGTTTTCTATGACTGTGTGTGATGTGCTATGAAGTAACACCCAATGTTGATATTCTGCTGCGTTGTGAAGTTGGGGGTGTTACAGATTGGTATCAGAGCACTAGTTATAGCGAACTAGGTCATTTTTAAAACCTAGACTATAACTGCTCTTTCGTAAAATTGTTTGATTGCCTTACAAAGTATCCGCGCGCTCATGGCTCCTAGAAACCAGTGCTTGGTTGTGATAATGTGATCCTATGTGTATGTAGAAATGGTTGTATGTATATGAATGTATATACTATGGTATTTAAGGGTATTGCGCATGAAGCAATGGTCCTTGCGTGATTATCGTACATTTTATGATACGGTTTTATAGAGAGTTCGGCCTCGCCGCCAATCACCTTTCTCGATAATTAATTTATTATCCGAATGCGAGTATGGAACTCGTTTGATATTTTGAGTACATATATATTGTTTCATAACATATCGCATATCGACTAATTTAAGCCCGACTGTTGTCATCGCATTGTGATGGACCATTTTAAGACATATTCTTTTGAAACGTAATTGATAAACATATTATTATATTTCTGCACTCCTTATGATTTTGAATAATCATTTCTTCAAGGAGACATCTTCTACGTAATATGACGTTTAAGTTAATTGTGTTTGATTATGTTTTGTGGCGAAAAGGAGGATGCCAATGTTGGACCTAAAATATATATATATACCCAAATCAACTATATATAATTTGGGTACAACAAAGATATGCTCATAGTAGTCATCAGTTGAGTGACTTAATACCTTGTATTTAAATGAAATGGGACATTTAAATATGGAGATCTTAAATCGCCCAACTATGTGACGTTTAAGGTTCTCTTATTAAAATGGATTGGGACATTTTAATACGATAGTTTTAAACCACTTGACCTTAGATTGTCGATGGTTTCTTTATTCAGATGGAATGGGACGTTTGAATACATAAATCATGGAGTAAGTTTGATACCCTCTATTTTTCTTGACATTTAATTTGGTTATGATATCGTGTTCTGTGACGGTATTACTGAGTAGGATGGCTTATAATCGTCTTGTTGAAATAAATTGGGACGCCTTTTTATTTGAACAAGAAAGTTATAAGTTCCCGAACCATAAATTTATAAATTCTTGTTTGCATGGATTGGGACGCCTATCGATGTAAACAAGAAATTATAAACGAGTGGGCTCAAGTGTGCCTGACTTGGTTTGTGATTATTTTGTATACGGACATATTTTCTTTGACGTGTGTTTCATTGTTACGAATCGTTCATTACCATCGTTATTATGGTTACTATTGATTATCGTCTATGTACGAGTAACCCCTTAGTGTTCTCTCGAGTTATGATTTGTCTTGATGGACCATTTTTAAAATTTCCCGACTATCGCGAGCTTTATATGCTAATTGTTAAGAAGCATTCCATGTTTCGAGAATAGACAACTTGTCTAATCGACACCAGGATTTAAATGTGTATTTGTGGTTTGATCGACGATTAAGTCATCAACGACAACTTATCTTGAATGTAAAGATTTTGAAATTTTACTTGTTATTACTAAGGGTTCATAAAAGGTTTTCTTGATGGTTAACGGTGGATAGCTATATTTCAAATTTATGTGGAAAACCTTTTCTTCTTATGTGTTTATAAGATATGTGATTTAGTCGATTGGGTCATACGTTGTGCGAGCTCGAGGTGGCATTGTGAAATGATGCCTGATCTCGGTAACGCATATATTTTGGATATAAATTCGTTTGTGAGCACCCTATAATAACATTTGGGTATGGATCCATGTGTGAGCACCCTCTGATGACAAAAATATTTTTGGATATATGGCTATCAAGCCAGTGAACATCCTTTAACATGCAAAATTTCCTTTGACTAGACTTATCCAAAAATCCTGTCAAATATTCTTATTGATTTGACAAGGCTTGGCTATTTTGCAAGCATGTCGTAATGTGATTATATGTGGTTAGTGATGACTTTTGTGTCTCGTTGGGATCATAGTTCTTTCGTTAGAGTAATGTACACTCCGAACGATTTCCGTGTGGATGAATTCACTTTTGACGAAACAGGTTTGCATGTTCAAGATTATGTAATTGGGTGATTTTGTACGACTAACAATAATTATCTCGTTTTGAATATTTGTTAAAGTTTTTGATGGAAATATGTGCGATCCATGCGATTTTCTTTTAGGACGTAGTTGTTTTTATGAGACCCGTGGACGAGATCTGCGTCGATTTATTGATGTGATCATCGATAGTTTTGAAATGATTTTCGCATTGAAGATTTTTCAAATTCGCCTACTCCTTTCGACTCGACACTCGTCATGTGTATTTTTTTGAACTTATATCGACCGCCGCATGCTTGATAAGCTAGTCGTAATGTACCTTGAAGTACTTTCAAAAATTGACGACTTGTCAATATTTCACTTTCGATGGCTTTCCATCCAAGTTCTGTATTATTCTTTCCTTATAAGTATTGAAGCTATATTCAAACAATTCATTTTGGCCATTATGTATACTCGTTGCTTTCACTTTTGATCATCCAACCTTCGTTCGAGGAGACGTTAGTGATGACTTGTCTATTCCTCACGTCTTTGCCATTAAATCAATGACTATTAAGACGAATTAAGCGCCGGGACGTCGCTTCCTAAAGGGGTATCTACTGTAGTAACTCTAACTTTAAAATCAACATTTAGACTGAGTTCTAATACTATTTCTAATATTCAGATCAATATTTATTAATCGACTTTTATTTGTCATGACTATTCGACAAATATTATCAAATTCTTGACTAGCCGGCGTGGTTAAGGCTTTAACGTATCAAATACATGTCAATTATTATTTATTGGCAAGTCTATGTCCGTCAACAATAAAAAATATCCTCGTTATGACATAGAAATATTTTCTAGTGTCGTCGTTTTAATTTATCATTTTACGAGCATTATTCGTAAATTACGTTAGGCCTTTAGGCCTCGTTCGTTTATATAACGCGTTAACATTTATTAAATGATAGTCCTCATTTTTATATCAAAATATTAACGTGCTTTGAATGTCAATGTTTTAATTTTATATTGAGAGTTTATGTTTCGTGTTTGACGTATAACTTTTAAATCGCGTAACTTTTAAAATATCGGGCTCTAACAATACACGCTTTATCATTTATGGTAAATATTTATCAAATAAAAACATACTACTATAGCCCTTGCCCACTTTTCTTGACCGGTTGTATAACAAGTCATACGATCCTATAGTTTTGTTTTTTTTTGTATTAACACTTATCCTTTCATACTAATCTTACACGTCAATATACATGTTTACATATGTATCCATCTCATACAAAAGTCAATCTCACTTATCCTTCATATTTCTCAAAATCAAGCAAACCACTCTTTCACTTTATCCTTGTTTTGCCGAGCTACATCAGTCCACAAAACACCATCACAACTAAATAATAGCTAGTTGTATTGATCAAAAATTGAGGTGTTGTTTTATCATCATTTGTTCTTGGTGGTAATTTCTTTTAAATCAAGATGTACTAAGAATTTTTTTTAATAAGTATGAGCTGAAGTAAAAGAGTATTTTCATTGGTATATAAAGCATGAGAAGTCAATATCTGGGTAGTTTTATGGTGATTTGGAAGCAAGAGTTGATTTGAGTATATAGTTGATTGTTGCTCTTCATCTTTTGTAAGGATCTTTTCACTAAATTTCTTTTGTAATTTATAATTGTATATTGATTTGTAAATATGTAATTATTATTTTACTAGTGATATCATTGATTTAATAGTTTATTTGAGAGATCATGGACATTGTATAAGGTTATGATGTTTAAAAAGGATGATAAACAAGCTTGTAGTATTGATTTTGATTTTCACAAATAAATCAGTAGTAAAGATTGTATTTCGGTATAAAATCAGTAGGGTTTGAGGCTGGTTTGAATTCACAGATGGATAGGTCTATCTTTTGTGGTGATTTTACCGGGTCGCTCGTCCCGTAACGATACCTGATGAATTAGATATCGCCAAAATGATAAAAAGTACCAAATCTGAACATGCTGTATAAACCGACCGAAAACTCTAATAAGAACTCAGGACCATTGAAAAAGGTAAAACTATAGATTGTAGATAAAAATATAAGGAACTAGAATCAGTTGGATAGTTTATCAAATCATTACGGTTTGGAAATGGCGGCCGAAACGGTGGAAACAAAGTTGGCTGCGAATGACAGCCAACTCTTCTAAGTAATAAAATGGGTAAATGATTTATGATAAATATAAATTAGGGGCAATTGAACTTATAATAAGTAAACCACATAAGTTAATAATGACTTTGGTAAAAGTAACTCATCTATATTATTTACGGTTTAGGAGAAGTGACGTAATCTACGAGGGATATAGGTAAATTGTAAGAATTTGATAATATTTAATTAATGTAAAACGTGTTGATTTTTATAAAAACCGAAGTGGTAGGACCCACTAATCGGGAAGCATGGACTAATTAATATACTGATGATTATGTTACCCGAGACTCGACCATCGAACAATATTAAGTTGATGTCGTTTGGAGGCGTTATAGAACCCGTAAAGCTAATAAAGTGGATTTGGGCCATAAAAGCTCAACATACACTTGTAATGGCTATTGGGCCATTATTGAACCTGAGATTAATAATGTATTTGGTGACAAATACTGAGATTTAAATGAACTAAGGTTATATAAAGGAGTAATGGGCCACTTATGGGCTTTAATGGGCTTAATGGTCATAATGAGACTTTATATGATAAATTGTTCTAAAAGTCTTACGAAAAGTTTTACAAAACTTATACAATGTCCAAACTTACTAAAGTGAACTATTTACATATATGTATGGATTATATATAGACTCGAGCCTAAGACGCGTCTCGTCATTATAGGTCTCGTTCGGTCATATGTTAACCGTTGGGCATCTTGCTCTCGATCAACGAGCGATTGATATCTCGTGAAGTAGTGTATCTACTATTGGACGTTTGTTCCTTGATCTACGTGTAATAGCTATATCAGGTGAGTTCATAGCCTCGCTTTTATTGCTTTATATGTGTTTATAAACCCGCGAGGGGGAATACATGCTGTTGGTATAAAAATATATGTTGTTTACATATATGTTTTTTTGAAAGGATACATGATTGTGAATGAACATTCGTTGTTTGACTATATGCTTTGAACGAATACAAGTTTTTGTAAATAAATGTAAGAGCTTTGATTAAATGCTTTTGAAAGATGAACACAAGCGTTGATTGTATTGATTGTGAAACGCTATTTGCTAAGAGCTGTATTGCCAAAATTTGGAAAGTCCCTATAAACCCATGAACCGTTAACTACCTATGATGGGTAGGCGCTGGTACAGACGGATGGATCCATCGGGGATGGCCCCCACCTGGGCAGGTCGCACCTGTGGGTTGGAGGCTCAGCCAGGTGTGTTGTATTAGAAGTAAGGGGGTATTCGGCAAAATACCTGACTAGGGCATTATTATACTTAAGGCTTCGGTGTCATGGCTTAGTAGAATAGCGTGGACTTTGGGTATTGCATGTGTTGCACTATCGACAGTGGATGAGATTCTTGTGTTCAAAGGCTTTATCTTTTATTTAAAAACCAATTATTGTTTATTAAAAACCTATGAATTCACTCAACCGTTGTGTTGACATGTTAGCATGTATTCTCAGGTGTGTAGGTTTAAGAGCAGCTGGAGCATGGAGCCGCGCAGGATAAAGTAAAGGCAAAACAAACAATTTCCATTCGATACATTTGACAAACTTTTATATATTTATTAAAGTTCGTGTAAATTGGTGGGACCTCTTTTTAGTTAACTCTGATTTAATAAAATTATCGAATGGTTTATTTTATAAAACGTCTCTTTTGAGGTTGTTTTCTATGACTGTGTGTGATGTGCTATGAAGTAACACCCAATGTTGATATTCTGCTGCGTTGTGAAGTTGGGGGTGTTACACCACCGGTGGTTACTTTGGTCCCAACTTCACCGCGAAGAAAGTGTTTGACTCAGGATTCTATTGGCCCACCATTTATCGTGATGCTCACGAAATGGTTAAAAATTGTGATTCTTGCCAAAGACAAGGCAAGATCACACATAAAGATGAGATGCCTCAAAATTTCATACAAGAATGTGAAATCTTTGATGTATGGGGCATCGACTTTATGGGGCCATTCCCTTCTTCTAAAGGAAACAAATACATCCTTGTCGTCGTTGACTATGTTTCAAAATTGGTTGAAGCAAACGCTTTACCCACTAACGACGCAAGGGTGGTTTGTAACTTTTTGAAACATCTATTCGCTAGATTCGGTGTTCCTCGTGCTATAATCAGTGACCGCGGGACTCATTTTTGCAATGATCAATTTGCAAGAGTCATGGCTAAGTATGGTGTCAATCACCGTCTTTCCACCGCTTATCATCCCCAAACTAATGGGCAAGCCGAGATATCCAACCATGGATTGAAGCGAATTTTGGAACGTACTGTGGGAGAGCATCGTGCCTCATGGGCCGATAAACTTGATGATGCTCTGTGGGCTTTCCGTACCGCCTATAAGACACTGATTGGTTGCACACCTTATCGTCTTGTGTATGGGAAAGCATGCCACTTCCCTATCGAGCTGAAACATAAGGCATACTGGGCCTTGAAGTGGGCTAACTTCGACATCAACAAAGCCGGTGATCTTCGCAAGATTCAACTCAACGAGCTAAATGAACTGAGGAATGAAGCTTACGAGAACTCATTGATCTACAAGGAGAAGACCAAGATCATCCATGATGCTAGAATTAAGAACCGAGAGTTCCACGTTGGTGATCAAGTCTTACTTTTTAATTCTCGGTTGAAGATCTTCTCGGGCAAGTTGAAGAGCCGCTGGTCTGGTCCATTCACCATCGCCAACGTCTTTCCCTATGGCACCATTGAGCTTTCTCAGCCAAATTGGCCCAATTTTAAGGTGAATGGCTAGCATTTGAAGTTGTACTTTGGTGAGGACATCTCTCATGAGATGATTCCATCCCTCACCACGTTTCCCATGAACTAGTTTCGGGACCGAGTCAGGCTCGTGACTCGGTTAACAAAAACAAGCGCTCCTCGGGAGGCAACCCGAGTTTCTATCCCCCCTTTCCCGTTTTTCATCCTAAGTGTAGGGGGAGCTATATAGGTTGCTTGTGTTTGTATGGTGAGGTGATTACAGGGATAAGTGCACTTTTGGAATCTTTGAAGAACTGTGCTCCCATGTTATCCGCAATCCGGTTCTATCTCTCAACTATCGTGATTCAATTTTCTTCATACTCACATTTGAAATTGATCACTCTAGTTGTCTCCTCCTTAACTTGATTTAACCAACGTGCACAATGTCATAAGTGTAGGGGAAACTTTTCCCACAAGCTTAAACATTGAGGACAATGTTTATATTAAGTGTAGGGGAGACTTCTATCGAAGTTTTAAGTGGACTTTTCCATTAAAGTGCCTTCATTTAACCGGAAAATTCGATTTTTTGACATTTTTCAAAATTTTTAATCTATTTTGGCCTAGTTGAATAGTTGTATTTTCCTTCGTTATGGTTATTTTCTTTCCTTGCTAGAATAAATTTTCAATAAAGTGGTTTTTAAATTTTTCAAAGTCGTGAATATTTTGACTCAACCCGAGTTTACTTATCTAAGTTTACTCTAGCTAGTATCCTTAAAGTGTTTAAGTCAAGTTTTGCTAGGCTTTTATATAGGGAACTTTAAAACGCGAAAGTCTTAACTCTCACGGGTTAAGAACAAGAACTTTTCGCAAGTTCCTATAATTGATCCTAGAGAGTCGTTTATCAAGGGAACTTTAAAATGCGATTTCTAAACTTGAAAAAGTCTAAGAATTTGCAAGATCCTATAGATGACTCAAAAACCCAAAACTTTGATTTAATTGGCTAAGCATCCACGAGTCTCATTCCTTGAGATTTTAAATTGTGGAGAATGAGAGATGATAGAGTCAAATATAAGTTTGGTATTCTTTCGTGAATTTATGTGAGTTGATTATAAGCCTATTCTCCCATCGCTTGCTAATAAATTTATCTGCAATAAATAAGGTTGTACAATTTGAAAAGTTACTTAGCTTCTAGCCCAAGATCGTTTAAAAGTTGCTCGGTATTAATTAGAGTTCATAGCCAAGGCATAACTTATTGAAGCGGGATGAGAAGATTGGCGAGTCCGAAAAGGCCCTAACAAGGCATGAGGGCTACATTTTGTTGCTAAAGATCCAAAAAGTGATGTGAAGAATCATTTGTCTAAAATCAATATGAAGCATCGAGACACACGACGAAAAGCAAGTACTCCCCAAAAGATCATGGAGAAGTCTATCCAAAAAGGCCCTAACAAGGTATGAGGATAAATAGATCCAAGTCCTAAAAGGAGGCGGATCGTTGTATATCAAAGTACAAAATAAAGATTGGAGAAAAATGAAGAAGTCGTGGTCCAAAGATGAAGAATCTCTCAAAACTTCAAGTGAAGAAATTCCTATTATGAAGATAAGACCATAATTTCAAGAACGTCTCTCAAAGATTTGAAGTATGAAGTCGCTGCCAAATATCGGTCCGAGAAAGGTCTCAAATCGTGAAGCGAGTTATGCCAAGATATGAATTTTATGAGGTCCCGAGAAGCAGTTTTAAAAGATTTTGTCCTTTAGCTAACTATTGATTAAATCGTTCCACTTTATTTTCAGCCTAAATAACTATCGAAATAAGTCAAACAATGCATCCTCGTGATCATTCAAGACAAAAAAAATAAAATATAAGAGATACACCTAGGAATAAGGGAGTCTAAGTGAATAATTGGGCCACATGAGTTCGTGTTAGTTTGCTAACTTATAATAGCAATGATCTCGTTTTTAAGCTTGGTATGGGGAACGTGAAACTTGAGAATGATGAACATTCATGACAACCTAAAACCCCAATGTAAGTCTTTGAATACTTTACTTGTTTTTTTCTTTCGGTTTCCTTAGTGTTTTGAATTTAATAAAGGCCAAGGTGGGTTATTTATGATGAGAAAATGTAAAAGGTGCTTTAAAATTAATGCATTGCATGAGGGCATAGCAATGGTTAAGTGTAGGGGATTTGATAGGTGTGAAAACACCCATCCTTTTACCACTTATTGCTTGCTAAAACGAAACCAAAACGCGTATTTAATGTCATTTGTTTGGAATTATGCGTGGTTTGTGTGTTTGTTGTGTTTTCAGAGCCAACCGGATAAATATTGAAGAAAACATGGGATTGCACGGGTTTTATCGAAGAAAAAGACGAAAAGACGAAGTCTATAGTCCAAGAGATGCAAAAGATTTGAAGTCAATGGGCCTATTTGAAGATTTATCGAAGAAAAGGACCAAAGATGGAAGATTTATATATGTCGAAGAACTCAAGTCTATTAAATGAAGAAATTAAAAGACGCGTTGAATTTATTCTTCGACAAATCCTGAATCGAAGTCGAAAACGTCAACTTTTCTGAAAAGACGAGAAGACAAAAAGAAAGGGAGAAAGCCCACTCACCAAACCAAGCCAAGGCCTATAAATAGAGACCTCCTTCACAAATTTGAAGACTAGTTCATTTTTTCTGTTACTTTTTCTGTTTCGTAGGAAAACCAACTCCAATAAGGAGTTTGGTGATTTTTACTTTTCTTTGATTTCCTCCATAATGTTGTAAGTTTTAATCTTTCCATTTGATTGTTTTAAACCTTAACCTTTTAATATAATCTTTCATTCAAGCTTGTTCTTCTTTTTCTTATTGATTCTTAAGTTCTAAGTTTTTATTTTATTGGTTTTGATCTTCAAAAACAAGTGGGTTTTGAGTTTTTGTTGCTTTGGTTTGATGTTTATCATTAGTAAATGATTAGTGGTTAAATTGGTTTAAGTTTTGATTAAAAACTTGGTGAATTTTGGTTAAATTCGTGTTTGAGATTATTCCCCTGTCTTCGGACTAATTCATCAACCCAGATTCCGAACCAACGTTTTCTTCCAATTATTCCGAACGAAGCTTATTATTCCGCATGAAGGTTTCTGTTTAAAACATTCCAGATAAAGCAAGTATTCCGAACGAAGATTTTTCTTCATTTATTCCGAACCAACATAACATTCCGGATGAGCAACTTTTATTCCGAACCAGCAAAGTATTCCAGATCAGCAGTTTATTCCGAGTCAGTGTAGTTATTCCGAATCAACCATTTATTCCGGATAAAGCTTTCATTCCGAATGAGACTTTATTCCGGATGAACATATATTCCGAACGAAGACATTATTCCGGATGAGCACTTTTCCTTGATTATTTCGAACCAGCATCTGTTATTTCGGGTCAACGTTTATTCCGAGTGAAGCCAAATATTCCGGATGAACCCATATTCCGGATGAGTTGCATATTCCGGATGAGTTGCATATTCCGGATGAACCTCTTTTTCGCATGAACCAATTATTCCGAATGAACATTGTTTTCCGAATCAAGTGAATATTCCGAATGAAATTCCGGATGAGCAGTTTGTGTTAATTATTCCGGATGAAGTGATTATTCCAGATCAACAGGATTATTCCGAATGAGTATTTTTTTCAAGTTAAGGTATTTTACTGTTTAAGGGTTTAAGTTTAATTCAAGCTTTATTTTTATTAATTGCTTTTAGTTTATTTTTATTACTTCACGCATTTACCTTGTTAGTAGAAATAGATCAAAAGCTCCCCCTTTTAGTCACCAAGAACAACAATTCCACTTTGAACCGTGATCAATTCGAGAAGATACCGAGAACAAAACAACGACAAATATAATTGGGTACGAGCAACACAAAGAAAGATCTTGAAAAAGCTACCTTTTTAATTAACTAAAATTCAGTTATTAGAGGACAGCACGGTTACTTGGCTAATCTTAGAGTGGAACCAGACTTACATTCAAGAATCATGGAAGCACAGAAGGATGATTGTGAGATTTGGGTCGAACCTCGATCAACAGACGGAGTGTCGTGTTGACGACGACGGTATCTTATGGCAGAGCACTAGACTAGTGGTTCCTGATGACTCTACACTCAGGGAAGCTGTGTTGACTGAAGCTCACAGTTCTCCATTTACCATACATTCTGGTTCTACCAAGATGTACCACGACATCAAGCAACACTTTTGTTGGAGTGGTATGTAGCAGGATGTTGCCACCTTCGTTTCTAAATGTATGATCTGCCAACGGGTGAAGATCGAACACCAGCGAGCTAGTGGTTTACTAGAACCATTAGATATTCCAGCATGAAAGTGGGACAAAATCTCCATGGATTTTGTTACTGATCTTCTGGTTACTCAAAAGAAGAACGACGCTATCTGGGTTATTGTGGATAGGTTGACTAAATCTGCTCATTTTCTGCCGATTCGCAAGGAGCATCCGGTCAGCAAATTAACAGACATTTTCTAGAAGGAGATCATGAGACTCTATGGTACTCCATCAGAAATCATCTCTGACAGAGATCCCCGTTTCACATCACGTTTCTGGCAGAGTCTGCAGAAAGCTTGGGGCACCAAACTCAAGTTCAGCACTGCCTTTCATCCTCAAACTGACAGACAGTCGGAACGTACCATTCAGACATTGGAGGACATGTTGCGGTCATGTGCTCTAGAGTGGTCATGAAGCTGGGATGATTATATATTTCTCGTAGAATTTGCATACAACAACAGCTGGCACGCTAGCATCAAGTGTGCTCCTTTTGAGATGTTGTATGGTAGAAAGTGTCGCGCCCCAATCTGCTGGGATCAGGTGGGAGAACGACTGCTTGAGGGTCCAGAGATGATTGAGGTGACCAATGAGAAGGTCGTTGTCGCCAAGGCGAATATTCAGGAAGCTCGTGCTCGTCAGAAGAGCTATGCTGATAAACGTCGTAGAGATGTGTCTTTTATCGTAGGTGATCACGTTTTCCTCAAGGTATCACCTGCACGAGGAGTTAAACGTTTTGGAATCAGAGGGAAGCTCAGTCCTCGCTTCATCGGACCGTTCGACATTATAGAACGCGTTGGTGAAGTGTCATATCGTTTAGCGTTACCGCTGCAGCTATCACACGTTCACAACGTGTTCCATGTGTCCTTACTAAGAGGATACAACTATCATCCGGTTCATGTTGTCCAGTGTCCACTTGATCAGATTCAATAGGATCTTTCATATGTCGAAGAACCCGAGAGAGTTCTTGAGTGACAAGATCGTGTCATGCGGAGGAAGACGATCCCTTTCGTCAAAATCCTCTGGAGGGATCATCCTGAGCGGGAAGCCATTTGGGAGACGGAGGAGTCTATACGGACTTCTTACCCTCATTTCCAGTTCTGATTCGGGTATGTTTGATTTCAGTTTACGTTTCTCTAATCCGAGGACGAATTGTTCTTTTAGAGGGGAAGAGTTGTAAAACCCGCATTAAAATACCATGAACAGTACACATGAACAATACACACATGAAAATACGGTAAAATTAAAACTTTCTATTTATAATATAATTCACGTGTCGCGATATTTAATAACATGTAGTTACGTATATTATAAATGTGTAAGTACATGACGTATAAAACACTACAAATACGGAAAACTTTATCTTTTTTTCATTTTCACAAAAAATAAATTTATCTTTTTTTCATTTTCACAAAAAATAAATTTTATTTCATTCAAATAAAACACTACAAATACGGAAATAAAAATTACAAATACGGAAATAAAAATTACAAATACGTAAATAAATTAAAAACGATACGAAAAAAATTACGAAAAATTAAAAACACAACAATTAAAATAAACTACTCCCGGGGAGGATATCGGGCCATGATTTCCTCTTGTTTTCGACGCACGAACGACCTCTTTGGTTCCGGCATTGATTCGTAATCAAGCGCGAGAAACTGGAAGTCGACCAACTCCATATGTCTTTCTGCGAGTTCCTGTTGAGTATCATACGCGGTTTTAGCCGAGATAAATTTTTGATGCATTGCATTTGACGGTACTTGCTTTGATGACCCTGACGATCCTCCGGTGCCCTCACTTGACTCAGATCTTGACTTCTTAGCGGGTCGATATTTTCCCTCGGGTCGAGGATGTTCATCAGGACCGAATATTTCGGTGTGATCATCCGCATTAACAACTTTTGCCCTGGCAAATTTCGGATGTTCTTTGAGGATCTTCCACGCGTGAGTCTACGCAAATTTTCTTCCTTTAAATGCTGCTAAAAATTCATCTTTCGTAGCTTCGTAAACATCCTCATCATTCATCCCACTCCTACTGTTTAATCATGCGTACATCGCTTGAAACTTTTAGCAATCAGGATGCATCCGACCCCATTTTCCGGTAAGCATGTTTTTTGTATGCTGCATACCGGTTCTTTGATTGTTAAAATCTCGAATAATATTGTTCCAGAAACAATCATCATTTTTGTCGTTCCCAATGTCGACATTCTCAGAAACACCAAACCAACATTTGGCTAGTAGTTCTTGTTCTTCTTTACTCCAACGTATCGGTGCCTGAGTTGGTATGTCATCATCATCGGCATCTAAATCAGCACCTTGTGATTTTTTGGCTTTGTTTTTTCTGCTTTTGCCTTTATTGGCTGGTGATCGTGAGGCCGAAACTTTGAATTGGGTTTCCGGTACAATTTGTTGACTTGGGTAATTTTGAAGTTGGTTTTGAAACTGTGCTTGTTGAAACAAGATTTGTTGTTGTTGGAAAATTTGTTCGGGAGTCATTTTGGGGAAATAGTTTAGAGGAATAGGAGGGTACGAGAATTGGGAGCCGGATGGAAATTGAGAGCCGAATGAAAATTGTGAGCCAGATGGAAATTGAGACTTGGATGGAAACTGAGAGCCGAAATGAAATTGTGGGGTGCCGGATTGAAATTGTGTGAAGCCGGGAGAAGTTGCTACGGAGTTTTGTGATGATGGTGTAGACGGGTTTGACGATGGTGTCGAGGGTTGCTAGTGTTGAGAAGCCCGGTATAGTTGAGTTGTGGGTATTGATCATTTGGTATGTTAGACATTTTTTTGTTGGTGGATTAAAGAGATTTTAGAAAAAATTGTGTGTTAAAATTGGGAAGAAGATGTGATATATATATTAGTTGTGTAAAACGAAAAAAAAAATGAATTTAAAAGTTACCGTTGAAGGGCCAACGGCTAGTTTCGCCTTAGTTGGTTCGTTGAAGAGATTTCGGATTTCTGAAATATGGACGTTGAATAAGGGGAGGGTGTGGCAACGTGAGCCGGCGAGGGTCGGCGAGACATCCACGTCAGATCGACGAAAAATTGTACACCGTGGTACCCTTCTCTCTTATTGTTACTGTTTAAGTCATTTAATGTAAAGAACAAAAGTTAGGTTTCAATTGAAGTATATATCTTAGACTAATCTAGTGAATATATTCGAAATTGATCAATATATTCAACCCATCGATATCAGTCATTAAAAAAAAGTAGAATATGAGTCCATCCTTTCAAAAACACGAATGTTCCTTTATGATTTATGATTTCTTATTAAAACAATTAAGATGTTATGAATACTAAATAAAAGCGATAACAAACAATACTCACACGAATATAATCTAAGTTCATTTCATTTTCGAGAAATTTTTTTCGATAATCTTCAGTATGCGTGTGTGTTCTTGCTCAAGACCGTCACTCGGGTTCATGAGAATCAATAAAAGTGACTGAAAATATCATAAGTATTTTGTAAAGATGAAAAGCGCTATTTGTTGCTTTTAAAGTTAAATATTTACATAAAATATATTTAACTCGATAAGTTGTGCCTTACCCTTCCTCAATGACTATTTAGTTTCACGAAATGTTTGTAATTTCTTTTCATATCATATATGTACAACAAAGAAAATGACTGTTTCTTACATGTATCTTGCTATAGCTATTTAACAAATCTACAAACAAAACCTCAACATATTAATCATACTTATCATTCCAACACATAAGCATGGATATACAACGTCTTAGTATATAAAATCTTGTCTTCTGTTGTTTCGCCATAGTCAAACAACGTCGTGAGCAAGTAGGCTTCTTCTTCCCTAGTCGTCTACGATACTGAGACGACGATCTAACTAGGTACGAATAAGTATTCATCCTTACTTCTCTTTCTTCTATATTCTGGTGATCAGCTTTGAACAATAATGGTGGTTGTTATAGTGACACAATGAAAATGGGTTTGCAATAGAGCACACCAGTGTATGAATTTATATAAGTTGGTTACTTGTCCTCACACCGATTTTGACTATTATATTCCCATAAATATCTCTTTTGCTTGGATCCGGTTTGTATATATATTTCATTTTATAATAGTGTTGATTATTGTTTAATGTATATTTAAGCACGTTTGTATAACACATCAAACGTTATAATAAAGTGAGCATGTTCTCTGATCAGCTAAAAGCATCTATCTCAAATGAGGAGGTCAACTATAAGTTGAAAATAGTTTAATTCATTAGAGTATAAATGTATAATAAGTGCTGATCGAGAATACTTAAGTGCGTAAAAAATGTTACGATTTAAAATGAAAATGAATTACGAAGAACAGTTTCATCGAAAAACTAGTAAACAAACTGAGAAGACATATTTTTCTTTATGTGACACAAAACATTGAGGACAGGTTTTTGTAAACCTGAGGCTAGGGCCGAGCATCGGGCTCGAATCAAGTTGGATCGAATCGTGAATCGAAATGGTCTGAAACCTCGGATCAAGATCGAACCGAAATGGTCCGGTTCAGATCAGTCCGATCTTATTAGACATAATCGATGAGATTTTTGGTAAGACTGAATCTGATCGAACTGAACCGACTGGACCGAGGATCAAAATAATCCAAAACCCTGGATCGATGATCAGATTAAAATTGTTTGATCCAATTCAGTTGAATTTTTGGATCCGAGTCGATTTTGAATCTGTCATGATCGACCTTACCTAACTAAAGATGATTTGGTAGGCCAATAGGTTTGTACTAAAACTTTTATTTCTAATTTATCCTTACTTCTTAATCTTCTAGAAGCGATGCCAAAGATGACTAGTCAGTAGTCACACACTCTCATTCGTATAGTGGTAAAGTTAGCTGCCTTTCAATTATTTTAAGTTCAATAATCTAGTTGAATCTTCTAGAAGCCATAGCTTACAAATTTCATCTTTCTGATTTGGTGTTTACTTAAATGTTGTTATTCATATTCACATTTTTAAAGAGCTTGGTACGAGAAAGCTTTTGGCTTATTACTCTGGCGTTGGCGCCATGGCTTCTCGCTCCAACCAGACCAGCAACGCAAAGCACCTTTTTTTCTATAATAAGTGAGGTATATATCGACCCACAGTATCATTTTTCCGTCCTTTTGCATCACATTTGCTAGTACCAACGATACCACTTGAAAATATGGTGCCAAAAGGTTTCTAAAGTCAAAACCTTTTTGCAAACGTGACTACAATTTTCTCTTTGGCAACACTTCAAGACCCCAAACATTCTCCGTGCTCTTACGACTAACATACGACAACATTCTGGTGTTAGGTCCAAGGAAGATTTAGATTTTCCATCCTATGTTCTATAGACCTTCTAGAAGTTAAATTTCGAAAGACTATTATTTAGAATCTTCTTACATAGGAGGAACCTTCAAAACAAAATTAGTATTAGAAAATCTATGAGCGGTACAAACAAACTGGACCAGGTTTAGGGGCTGTTTGTTTCTGCTTAATTAGCCGGCTAAAATGGCTTATTTGGTTATAGGCTTATGTTCCGCAAGCTCACTGATATAAACCGATTTGAGATGGTTAATCTCCTTCTACACTAAACTAATGACTAACTAATACAATCTAACTTTACTGCAATTTTCTCTTGTATTCCAAAGAAGCAAAACAACACTTTAAATAGAAAAGATACATATGCATATCCTAAACTAGAAAATAGGAACGTGGGTTGAAGTAGTCACAACAGAAGTTGGGCCACTTTGTTATACATGAGACTACTACTATCTTGCATGATAATATAAACGTGCATGCTAAAGGGAAGGACATCATGGAACAGTCTTCCAAAAGACTTGGTCATTTTTATTATTCAAACTTGGAACTCAATGGATAGTAAGCCGGTTCGGTTTAGTGCATCAGTACCCGTATCAATACCCCCGTCTTTAAAATTGACCTTGTCCTCAAGGTCTAGCATTATCGTGGTACTCGATAGTGGATATCCCCCATGGAGGGTCTATCGTGGCAGGTTTGTGTTCATGTTCCGACTGAAGAAGGAGAAATTTAGGAGGGTTACACTTGTGGCCCGGGTGGTACTTTTCAGGACAGTTGTAACACAAGCCTTCAACACGTCTTTTTTGCATTTCGGTTGGGCTTAAACGTTTAATAGGAAGTGTTTCTGAAGAACGGGATGGAGCCTCTAGCAAGGTTGAACTTGATGGTGTCGACACTTGGTCATTGGATTTGTCCTCAATTAGTTTAGCAAGACCAATAGCTTGTGTGATGGTATGGGGACGAAGAATGGAGAGTTCTTGTTGGATATCTTGACGGAGACCCGAGATAAAACAATTAAGCAACGCCTCCGGTGGAAGGCCAACAACACAATTGCTTAAACGTTCAAACTCCGTTTGATACGTTGTGACTGTGGAGGTTTGTTTAAGCTTGAAAAGGGCTGCTTGGAGATTATCGTAGGAGGACGGGCCAAAGCGGGTTTCAAGAGCGCGCGTAAATGCCTCCCAAGTGGTGAGAAGGTTGTTGTTATAGAGGTATTTGTCCCAACTAAGGGCATCTCCGCTTAGGTAGAAGGCGACCATATTAAGGCGTTGGGGTGGTGTAATGTGGTAAAAGGTAAAATATTGGTCAGCTTGGAATAGCCAATCCAATGGGTTTGTTCCATCGAATGCAGGAAGGTTGAGTTTTGGTGGACGTATTTGAAGGTCACGGTTGGGTGGTGGGGATGTAGGCGGCGGCATTTGGTTAGTTCGTTGCAAGGTTTGAGTCATCGTGGCAAATAGGTTGGCTGTTTGTTCAGGTTGGGCACCCAACTGTTTTCCGAGATTCTCGAGTTGTTTTCCAAGATTTTCGAGGTGTTTTCCGATATTCTCGAATTGTAAGGCTGAAGTAGCTTGGTTGGCTAGGATTTTTTCGTTATTGAGGTTGGTTGATGCAATTAGTTTGGAAAGGTTTTCGGACATGGCGGCTACGGATTCTTCGGTGGAGGGTGGATCGCGTTTGGGTGGCATGGTTCGAGTGAATGAAAGCACCAATGATATAAACCGATTTGAGATGGTTAATCTCCTTCTACACTAAACTAATGACTAACTAATACAATCTAACTTTACTGCAATTTTCTCTTGTATTCCAAAGAAGCAAAACAACACTTTAAATAGAAAAGATACATATGCATATCCTAAACTAGAAAATAGGAACGTGGGTTGAAGTAGTCACAACAGAAGTTGGGCCACTTTGTTATACATGAGACTACTACTATCTTGCATGATAATATAAACGTGCATGCTAAAGGGAAGGACATCATGGAACAGTCTTCCAAAAGACTTGGTCATTTTTATTATTCAAACTTGGAACTCAATGGATAGTAAGCCGGTTCGGTTTAGTGCATCAGTACCCGTATCACTCACCTTTTGTGGCTTCTTTTCAGGCTTCCGGCTTATATAAGTTTATTATCACATACCCGAAAGTTTAGCAATAAGTCAATAAGCAACAAAAAGTGAGCCTATAGCAGTTTAACTATTATGTACACATTGAATAAAACAGTACCGATAAATGGCAATATACTAGTTCGAACCAATAAAGACCAAAGAAAATTAGTTATTTCCTGAAGTTTGTGAAATGGGAAGTGTGAACAAATAAGTATGTTGCTAATTATTTACATCACCTTTCTTGGATGTTCGTTCTTATGCCTAGTACCCGTGACCAATAGTTTTGAAATATCAAACTGTGCCCAGATGCAATAGTGCAGCTACTTTTTGAGATGATAATACTTGTCAAGAAGCTTCTCTGTGTACTCCCCAAATGTAAGCGATTCATTAGCCTGCACCAACTGAATCACGACATATGATTGGAGTGAGTCATCTGACCGTATATTTACAGATAATTGACCTATAACGTTTCAAAGAGTTTTACATACCTCCTGATTGACATGGCCTGAATCTGGAAAATTAAGTTTTTCGTCCCTGAAAATTAAACAATGAAGACAAACAAGAATGATTAGAACTTTAGAAGCCAGTTACATTACATAATAGATTTGATTATGTTATTGGAGATAAGAAGCTAACCAGTCGGGTTGCATAAATAATGCAAATGTGGATCTTTCAAGTCCTGTTGCTTTCTCGCCTTTTGGTGCCTGCAAATAAAATAAAAGAGATGTAAACCAATTATGGTAGTCCGAATAATTGCTCATAAATGAAAAGAAATATAATGTGAACATACACGAACACAATGGGGTGTTGCACAAACACGTCCTCTTGAAAGTATTTCAGTTATGTTTCCAATCTGATATGCAATTTCATTTTCCTTGTAAACCACCTGCAGTAAGATACAGCAATGAGCAAACTGTTATGATCTGGCCCGTTTGTGGATGAGGCCAACTAGAGCTAAAATAAGATTTTGTTATAATCTGGGCCCGTTTTGATCCGTTACCCAACCTGCTTAACCCACCCATCTCTCTCATGTATAACTGAGCAGAATATATAGAAGACTTGATAATTTTTACCACTACGAGTTGCAGACAGTTTTAACCATAAAACCTAGGCAATTAGTAACTGACAGAAGTGAAGAGAAGGCTTTTTTATATTACTAATTAGGAACTAGAAGCAATCATTGGACATCGCTGACGGAAAATGTGAAAACGGAGTATCTGTAAAAGAAGAAGTATATGTACTTTGACAATTTGGCCTGCTCTCGTTTTGATATAAAGACCAGCTGCAGTATCGGGGCAAGGTATTTTTACGCCACCTTTGGTATATATGGCATATGTAAGACCTGCGGGTTGGATTCAAGCAATCATGAGACACAAACAAACAGAACATTTTAGGTCATAATTGAATTACGACGTGGTAGGTTATTTACAGAGAAAAAAATATCAAATTTCTAATGAACTTTCATTTTAAGTCGTTTAGTGACATATCCGAAGCTTGGACATGATACAAATCAATAGCTAGCTTAAGGTCTTGAATAGTACGGTCAGAAATCATAATTCATATACCAGTGAGAGAGCCATGATCAGTATGCCAGCCACACCATGATGACATGGAGTCGTCATCTTGAGCATCGTTACTGCATCTAAAGATCGGTTACGGATCAATATTGGTCCATGAAGCGTTATATAAAATGACACGCAGTGATAGTGTAATGGATTATAGTGTCAACGTGAAAGAATATTTACCCTTTTTCAGCAGGAAAGTAATACAATAAACGGCCTTTATGACACCGAGAACGATATACAATCTGTTCAATGCCTTCATTGAGCGGCGTATCTATCCCCTTAGAAACTGTTCCAAAAGCATCGAAGAAACAAAGAAAGTCAAAAGTAAGTTACTAAAAAGGAATTAACTAGAGAATGAATATATCAAGACAAATTACCATATTTATCACAGTGATATGCAACGAGCAAACCAACATCAAAAATAAGCTTTCCAAGTGCTTTGAAAGCTACACGCAAACAAAAGCAAAAATTACCGAAATCTTAGTCAACCTTATCAACATTCTAAAATGCTTATGCACGAACAAATAAGATAAGAATGACATACCGACTTCAAGTTCAGGCAGAGTATTTTGAGGCCAAATGTTTGATCCACAGTATGCAGGGTACCTGTGAAGATTTATTCGCAATTACTAACGGGCAAAAGGCTGCTTTTTCTTGTGAGCTAAAACTGATGTTATCAATTTCTTTTAACAATTACTAAAGGGACCGAGTGTAAATCTTACCTTTCGATAAGTGAAGCCTCAGTAGTAGGTTTGTCTAATATCGGATTTGCATAGAATGAACCTTTCAGCAGATCTGCACAACTAGAAAATAACCATCAGGTATCTTTTACTAGTGCGATCTCAATTTTGTATTTAACGCCTTTCCAAATAAATGAAAGAAACAAGATCCAACAACATATTTCACCTGGTTTTCCAGACTCGAGCTTTTCTTTCCCATGGCTCCATCCAAAGTTATACCTTCATATAAATGGGTCGTTTCGGGTTATATTTTATAGGCAACGGGTAGGTAAAACCGGGATAATAACAAAACTAGCTTAGTAAGGATAAACAAACATCCCCCAAAGTTTATGTAAAATAAGATATATTATCATATGATACCTGCTCCGAGGATCTTCTAGTTCCTTCAACACCTCTTCTGGAAGGCTGGCCAACCTAGTTCAAACGAAAGCAACGATAAATTGCCTAAATACCCTTTCTTTCTATGATGATAATCGGTAGCTAACATTTCTTATATAGAACTGAAATGTCTTACCTAGGAGCAAGATTCAGAAGATTCTGTCTCAATGAAGCATAACCGGGGACCTACAGCAAATGAAGCGTTGTTTCAAATACCAAACACAAAGCTAAAGGCTAATGTATGCGGATACATTCATGAAATGCAAAATTAATAAACAAGTGAGGTCAAAAAATGGAATGTATGATCTCGTTACATATTACTATATTATCTCGTAATTTATAACTTAACCTAAAATGCTAGACTTTCTTACATCAGAAATAGATAAGATTCCCAATCCATCCGGACCGAATCCTTCTTCGATTTTCACCGACAAATCAGCATCTTTATCCTGTATAGTGAAAGAAGCTTGTTACATCACACAACACGTACACATCTTTTCCAATATGCATAAAAGGGTAAACTAGTGAGGCTTTTCCCACTTTTATTACAAGTATTTCACTCAAATGTACAGGGAAAGGGGTGTTTGGCATAAGCCCCCTTTTTATAGAAATGAAGCTTCCGCTCTTTGCAAAAGTGAAACAGGCATATATATAGTTCTATTATGTTGTATGAAATATATTTTCCAGATTCCATGACTTGTCGGTAGAAATACGTTTTACGAAAAATGTGTTTGTGCAGGTCGTTGCCTTAACCATCGGTTATGGTAAAAAACAAAAAAAAAAATCAGTTTACAGGCGTTTGGTATCTTTTACAACCCTTCCCCTAAATGATCTTTTCTCAAGTTTCTTGAGTATGGAAAAGTAAAAAAATATAAAACTTTATGAACATTTCGGTTTTATTGTTTATGGTCAGGTTTTGCAAATCTAGTAGTAGCCGGAAGCAGTAGTTGCTTTTTTCTTTCTATAAAAAAAGCGTTATAAAGTGTAAAATGATGTAAGGCCAAACTTTTCTTTCATTAGCCTTTCGATTACGATCAAAAGGGTAAACTGGTGAGGTTTTTCCCGGTATTGTTACAAATCTTTCATACAAATATACACCGAGTTATCAGGTGACCGTTTACAATCCTTTCCCTAAATGCTCATTTCTAAAGCTTTTTTAGTAAGTAAAATTAAAGAAACAAAAAGTAAACGTTTTGATCCCAAATTTAAGGGGACACATATTACTTCATTATCAAACAAATCACGTCCTTTTCATTTTCTTTTCCTCCTTAAAGTTCAAGGTGCAAGCACTTGCACCCACGGGCGAAGCCAGAATTTTTTGCTCGAGGGGGCACGTTTTGATTTTTTTTAGAAACTACACTACAAATTGGTTCTTAGGGGGACCAAATAAAAAAAAGGAACTACTCAAGGGTGGCCTAGTGGCAAAAAGGTTTGTAGCTATCACTTCAAAAGTGTGTGAGGTCTCAAGTTCAATTTCCTGCTAGGTGCAAACAACCTTGAAGTGGCCACGTCAACCTCCTGAAAATGGAGGGCTTTACCTGGTTTGAGTCTGTGTGGCGGTGGGCTCAAACCCCGTGGATTAGTTAGCCAATGTGTCGGAAATCACGGTTACCAAAAAAATAAAAATAAAAAAAAAGGCCACATATTTTAGAAAATTTCTCCCTATCTCCGCCCATGCTTGCACCGTATAACTATTATAGGTGCCACCATGTACCCTATAAGGCTATAACACTCCTATAACATAAACACCCTCGTTAATAACATTCCTGTAAAAAAAACCAACTAAGCTAGCTCAGTTGGCCACCAAGGGTAACTTTGGGGAGGTCTCGAGTTCGAGTCTCACTAAGGACGTTCAGGGGCCCGAATTAGTGGGGTTTATCCCTTAAGGAGAATGTTCGAGGTTTGCATACTGCCCAATTGGATGTCATTGTAAACTCGAATCACTAACTACTAACTCGCCGTTAAAAAAAAAAATAACATTCCTGTAAAAAACCATAAAAAAGGAAAAAAAAAAACCCAAAACATCGCGAACCCCATGGCTATGCACCTATACCAGAATAACAAGCATGGTGGCACAATAATTGTCATTTTGGCATCCCTATAACATGTTATCGGGTCACTGGGGTTCATTTTCTTTACTTTCTTTCCAGAGTGACGTGAAATGAGTATATATATAAACAAAACCCAAAAGCTAAAAGCTAAAAAGCAACATTATATTTTAAAACGCTAAAAGCTAAACGCACCAATCCTATCCTATATATGTACTCCGTATTATTTAATTCCAATCAACAAAACAAAAACAAAAATTAATAACATAAAAAAATATTAAAAAAGAAAAAAAGCATACTTGAAGGTGTGTGAACGGAATGACGACTGTACGAAGAGTGGGAGTCTGTAGTTCTGCTGACGTCATCTAACGGGCTGACCGGAATATTACGGCGGTGATAACGAAGCTAATTAAGGAACAGGCTTTTTCTACAATTTTTACTAGTACTATGTTTTTAATATTTGATACGAGGATTTATTTATAGTGTTTTTAGTTGCGTCTTATGTTCGACAACATCCATCATATCATATTCATGCGTGCCTGCCTAACTAATCTACTCGGACTTCTTCTGCTCACACGTCATGTTGGGGTCACTATTATTTAGGGATGAGCGCGGAATTCGTCTCGTATCAAATTAGTATCTATTTTTTTCTTACCGTAAACTAGCGGTATTGGTTTCATATCGAACGAAATTCAGATATTGGTACGGGTATCAGTACCGTTATCGAAAAATTAAGTTTTTTCCGTTTCTTTTCAAGAATTTCTCGATATTGTACGAGTCCCTTACCGAGTTTTATTTCATAGTTTCGGTATCACGCTGAACGAAATTCAGATATCGAAAATTGATACGGTTTCGATTCGGTTTCGAGATTCGAAACGAAATGTTCATCCTAGTATTATTGGCCTCATATAGACCAACTTAAAAAACCGGACCTCTTCGCACGACTATCGGTTTATGTTGTGTTGTTAGATCGAACCGAACCAATTCTGATCGGACAATTTGCTTTGGTTTAGGGAATTGATTTGCACACTGATGAAATTGATTGGAACACTCAATATTGTGCATTACATAGTTGTACTGTATTTATTGTGTGTTTTATCAGCTTATACTGTGAGTGTTCCAATCATTTTATGAGTGTATAAATCATCTCCCTTTAATTTTTAGTCTAGAGATTTCGGCTGAATTTATTTTTTGGTCCGGTTTTTGAATCATGTTCAGCTCTACGATGATATATTCTTACAAGTGTATAAACGGATAAAGGGATGACAAATTTCTTTTCAAGTTAATCCAAGATATATAAATAGAAATAAAATGAGTTTTTAATACTAAAAGAGTTGACTTTCTATACAAATAAAATCATGTGCTTCCTACGATTTTATTTGTTTCTTATATTGCGAAACTATAAAATGATTATTTATATTAATAAAACCAGCTCTTAAAATTTCGTGTGTTTCTATATATAAAATGATAAATAAAATAAGTTTCTAAAAAAACATTTATTTTTTTACATCTGTTTTAAAATATATATATAGAAAGTCTACTATAGGAGATAATATATTACAATTTTGGATGTTATGCGGCTAGCAACATATTAGTACAATTTTGCTGCCATGGATTAGCCCAAGTAGTAGATGGTCTAAGATTCTTCCACGTAAGGTGTCGAATCAAATAGCCACGTTTTCTTGATATGATAAAGCTAGCAACATATGACGTCTTATTCGAGTGTAGAGTGTAGACCGATATTAATATGCTTACTTTTTCCGCTTGGTCCGTTTGGTTGCGGTGGATTGATGATTGGAGAACTCTAAAAGATTCTAAAGACCGAATGTATGTCATTTAGGTTTTACAGCGGTATCAAAATAGTGTCACTTTTAATTCATATCCTATGAAAAAAAAATGACTTATTTGATTTTATTCGCCTTTTTTTTTTGCTTAAATGTAGAGGTCGTAAAGTTAATTGTTATAACTTTTAGCTAAATAAACCTTTGTAATTTTTCTTGTAACTTCTTGCTAGAGAGCTTTTGTATTTAATACAGTTAAAAAATTATATCTATATTACAGTTCTTTTTTCTATATTATTGTGTTAATTGATAGCTGATGAAATGAATAACCGAAATATATAATGTTTACTTATTTGTTATTATAAAATATTGTTTTGAGTAAAGTGCAAAAATCATCCCTGTGGTTTGTCAAAAGTTTGAATTACATCCCTCGTTAATACTTCGCGCAACATACATCATTGTGGTTGTAAAATAGTACACCATACATCCCTGAGGACGGATGGTGCAAATATTTTTCCGTTAAGTGTTAAAAGTGTTTGTTATCTTAGAGGTATTTTAGTCTTTTTACAACCTAGGGATGATTTTTGTACCAAACTTTTCAAAAAAAAAAAATTCCAAAAAAAGTTTCAAAAAAATTTCAAATTTTTTTTAAAAAAGTTTCGAAAAATGTTTTCTTTTTTCGAAAAATGTTTTTTTTAATGTTTTTTTTTAAGTTTCGAAAATATATTTGAAAAAAGTTTTTTTCAAAAAAATTCAATTTTTTTTTTTCAAAAGTTTTTTTTAAAAAAAGTTTTTTAAAAAAAGCTTTTTTTAAAAAAGTTTTTTTTTTCGAAAAACATTTTAAAAAATAACTTTTATAAAAAAACTTTTGAATTTTTTTTTTTTCGAAGATTAAAAAAAAAATTGAATTTTTTTGAAAAAAAAGTTTTTTAGAAAAGCTTTTTTTTTAAAAAGTTTTTTTTTTAGAAAAACATTTAAAAAAAAACTTTTGAAAAAAAAACTTTTTTCGAAAATTTAAAAAAAAAATTGATTTTTTTCGAAAAAAAAAAATTGAATTTTTTCGAAAAAAAAAAAATTTCAAATTTTTTTTGAAACTTATTTTAAAAAATAAAACATTTTTCGAAACATTAAAAAAAAACATTTTTCAAAACTTTTTAAAAAAAAAATTGAATTTTTTTTGAAAAAAACTTTTTTCAAATATATTTTCGAAACTTAAAAAAAACATTAAAAAAAAAACATTTTTCGAAAAAAGAAAACATTTTTCGAAACTTTTTTAAAAAAAATTTGAAATTTTTTTGAAATTTTTTTTGGAAATTGTTTTTTTTTGAAAAGTTATGTGCAAAAATCATCCCTAGGTTGTAAAAGGACTAAAATACCCCTAAGATAACAAACACTTTTAACCCTTAACGGAAAAATATTTGCACCATCCGTCCTCAGGGATGTATGGTGTACTATTTTACAACCACAATAATGTATGTTACGCGAAGTATTAACGAAGGATGTAATTCAAACTTTTGACAAATCACAAGGATAATTTTTGCACTTTACTCTTTTGTTTTTATACACGGTAGTCGTCCACTATTAAATCTTTTGTTATATAATTATTTTTTGCAATAAAATATCGCTATTATGCTTGTTTAAAATATCACTATTAAATAGTTGTCTAACAATAAATTGTGCATGCATATTTCACTTATTTTTATTGAATACAATTTTAAACTAAAGTTTATTAATCAATAAAAAAAATGTAAATCGACGAGAATACTCCGACCCTAAATGCTTTGGCATCAACTATTTTTCTTTTTCAACGAGGCACTAACTGAAGTAGGCACGTGGCGAAACTTGAACTCATGACATTTGATCTATAAAATCTCTTTATGGACAGTTTTTCGTAAACATACCAATTGAGTAAAATTTTAAACTTAGTAAATAATATTTATTCTAAAAAAACGTGTTATTTTTAGAATTTTCTTTTTATTAATGTCTAAACCATATACTTATATTAAATTAGAGTAAATTGCAAAACTCGTCCCTAAATTATGTCCAAAATGCATGTTTTGTCCTAAACGTTATGAAAATGCAAGAATCATCCCTATTTGAAAACTTTAATGCAAGTATCGTCCTTAATGGAGATATTGCTTGGGACGAAACACGCAAAATGGCCAAAACATTTGGGACGAAACACGCAAGATAGCAAAACTTCAAGGATAAAAATTTTCAAAATAGTTTGATTTTGGGACGATATCAGCACTTTCAAAATACTTAGGACAAAACCTGCAAAATGACCAAACTTCAGGGACGATTTATGCAATTCTCTCTATTAAATTATAATTAAATTATAATTAGTTTTTATAAAAGTTTAGAACATCTCCATTATAAAAAAGTTTTTATGATTTTTCGCATTTAACATGTACATTTATCAGTGTACAAAAAGTTTTTCTTCACAATTTAGTCCAATGCCAAAAAGTCTTTACAATAGCTTTTTATACATTTCAATAAATGCACGTGACTTGTTAGTTTCTTGTAAATCATTTTGTATATGCAAAGTCATTGTCTAAAAAGTCATTCATAAATCTTTTGCTCTAATGCATAAATCTTTGTAAACCGTGGCATTTCAACCTCTAACCAACTCGGGTGATCTTTGAGTACCTTCCACGCCTCCCGGTATTGAAACTCTTTATTGTAAGTCACTTTGTATTCAGCACAAGCTTTTTGGAAATCAGTGAGATCATTTGCACCACTATCATGAGTACGCTCAACGTTATTCATAATACCACAAAATGCACCAACACTAGGACGCAACCTGTTTTTCCATTTGCTCACAACCGCGTCATACCCTCTAGTAGAACCCGTCTCGGTTTCATAGTACTTCAATACATCTTGCCAAAACCCCTTAGATTTTTGACTGTTTCCTTGGATGCAATTCTCGGAAATATAACACCAACCTCTGCATAACGCACACTCCTCCTCACTTGTCCATTCTTTTGGTGGCTCAGTTGTATCAATCTGTTTCTTTTTCGTAGCACGTCTTGAGGGCTTCTTAGGTTTGATTGGGGACATTTCTTCCACATCGTCTTCAAGGTTGTATGCACCATGAAAAGACCCGTGTCCCGAACCTTGACCCATAGATTGATCTTGGCTAGGCCCGTCACCCACATAGTTGTCTTGGTTGTATATCATATTCTCAAATTGTGCATCAACCTCAAACGATTAATCGGAGAATACTGTTGGTTTGGATAGGAAGTAGTGGAAGAATCCATAGTAGGCCGATACACACCCGAAGGCGATTCGTAGTTAGGTTGTTGGTTATCACGTTGTGGGGGATAAAAAGGACGGTTTGAATAGTTAGGTTGTTGGTGTGATTGATATTCAAAACCGGTGGGTCTAAACCGGAATTGTGGAGACACACCGGATAATCGAAAATTCGAGTCCGGTGTCACATGTGGAACAGATTCTTGACGAACTCGGGATTTTGGGGTTTTGTTTTGGGGAGTTCTCTTGCTAGACATTTTTAATGTGTGTTGAAATTTGTGTGTGAAATGTGAAATGTAAAAAATATTGAAAGAATGTATTGATTTATATAGGTTTTAAAAAAATTTTGAAATTTTTTTTTTTTTTTTTAAATGTAACGGTTATATTCCAACGGTCCAATTTTACACAAGTTTTGAATGGGTCGCGGTAAGGGTCGATTTGCCCATGATTTACACCGGCGACCGAATCGCCGCAACGCGACGATTCGGTCGCGACCGACAGACGATCGACAAAGTTCCGGGGCGTTGTGCCCAGCCTTACATACGATTATTATTAGCAAGTCGGTACAGCCTAATGCGTTTGTTTTGCTAGTTCACAGAACAATCGTAACACAATTGTTGCACAGTCCATCTTTATGTCAATATATTTCTAGCGATATACAACAAAACATAACTTTAGCGTAATTCAACACGGAAAATGCCTTGTGTGATACCAGCTCGGTCCTTTGCAGTGATGATGATTGTTGCTCTACTTTGTATAGAAGCAATAGAACACAGCCCTTTGTAACCTGCAGCCTGCGGATAAAAACGTCAAGACTGATTCCAAAATCAGAATATTCACAAGCATGTATAGGACGAATATAGAACTTACCGTGCTAATGTAGCTGTCGCCAGTTCAGATCTGCATAGTTTAGACACCAAGTTCGTCTGCTTCAGAGTCTAGTGGTTCAAAAAGGGCTTCCACTTCAGCGTCTTTAACTTCATCTAAACTTGACGGATTCCACTTGGGGTTCTAGTAAAGTTTCCACGATATAAAAACAATTGTAAGCAACTTAGAAAATCAGATTAAATTTAAGAAAACTGGACTTATGATCACTCTAACAAGTTAAACGACTTTTGAGAGAATATAGCAAACCTGATCCTTATCCACCAATACTGCCCTGACCCCTTCAGCAAAATCACTTCGAAGAGAAGACCTTATAGCAATTCGGTATTCGGTTTTCATAACACCATTTAACTATCAACAACAAAACTCAAACATTAATTAATAATGTTCACATGTTATAACATCCACCAGCAAAGTTGAAAAAAGAAAAATATATGGCCACCGACCTTAGATAACTCATTTTCGTTCTTTTTGTATGCAGAGGCGATTCTGGAAAAATACTTTTGTGTAAGAAAAAGAGAAAACGGAGCACCTTTTTTAATCCCCAAAAGAGCATCTGTTGCCCACTGTGAAACTGTTTACACGAAGAATCACGCTATTAGTATAAATTACAAGGTGGAAATTTCAACCCATTTGCTTTGGGTTGAATTTATTTCCGACGGCTCAAACAAGCTACAATGGGTACGGGTCAAAAGTGTTGGTTGGTCATAAAAAATAGCCCACCCAAAACTGTTTGCGCTTCCAATTCCAGCTTAAAGTAAGAAGAGTTGCCCTACCTGTTAAATCAGCACTTTGCTGATGCGTTTCCAGATCTTCCATTATTTCTTTAGCAGATTTATTTGCACCAAATGTTGAAACTATTTGAGGCAATAGTAATTTCAAACGAGACTCTGACTCCGGGTTGCTATTGTGTTTTGCCAGTATTGATTGTAAATCATGATGGGCGTCCTCAGAACTGCATACAAATCACAAATTCATAATATCAAGGGGTTAGAAACGGGTCAGCCCAAAGACACTCTTAAAAGGGCGGGTTAGAAACAGGTCATCGCAAAAACACTTTTTGCCATCATGACACTACTTTTCAATAATAATCTAACTTCCTGAATAAAACTGTGATAAGAGCTTTTATGCATTAAAATACACTTTGGGTGACTTTTGACTCATTTGACCCGTATGACCCATTGACTCCGCCTACCTTTAATCTCATGTTTTGATTTTAGCCATTTGACCCGTTAGATATACACCATAATCTGAATAAGCCCATTCATAAGTAAATGGGTCTAGATTGCCATTTATATATGTAAAAATGCAATCTATGAATATCAAGAGATGGTAAGAGATATACAAGGTAGCTGACAAGAGAGCCTCTTTAAGTGAACCAAGATTTCCGGATGGAACAAAGTGTGTCCCAAGACCTACATAAAGTGCATCAGCTGGAGTTGAGATCCTGTTTCCCGTTATTCCAAGATAAGCACCTGTTGCACAACAAATTCCCTCTTAGCATAAGGAGACAACGATGAACATAAGATACTGACATTGTGGTTTCTGAATCTTTATGACAATATAAACAATGACGGAGACGTTAAGAGAGTTGCGTTTTTCCGATTTACGGCTTCATTTGTCTATAAGAAATAAGAAAATTTCAAGACTGAGAATGCAGTTATTTTGCATGACATCTTGTTTAAAAACTATTTGTAAATTGGCTATATGGAAAAATTTCTCAGGTCGATTGTTAGCAGCGATAGCTTCGTAAAACTAAATACATTCTTCAACTACATTGACTTGTACATACCAACTGATCCTTCGCCTGGACTTTGCGCTGCTATGTAAGAAAACCCAACATCCGGAAACAATCCAATTCCATTTTCTGGCATAGCAAGGAGTGTTTTCTGAAGGATATCATTGTTGTAAAATAGTAAAAGTTAGAAATCTCATGAGTTCTACCAGAACATTTTTATAAGCTGGAAAGGCAGACTACCTCTGTTATGATTCTGTAACGACCATGTCCAGAGAGGCCAATTCCAAATCCCATTGTCACACCGTCCATTAAGCTTATATATGGCTTTTTGTAGTCGGATATCTTACAAATAAGAGCATATTCAGCGGCGAACACCTGTAGAAAGAAGAACTTTAGTCCCAAGCCAACATATACAAGACTACAAGAGCAATCTATAAGAAAGCTTATACAATCGAACATCTCTACCATCAGAAAAAGAGATAAACAGTGTTATATATTATCAGCAGCGCATCAAAATTAAGACCAAAGAACCCAGTAATACACGTTTTCTAATGATTTTTATAAAAGACGTATTCCGGAGAAATTGTCGAAACTACTAAGCTTTATTCTAAACTAGTTTGGTAACTGCATTTACCAGAAGCTTAATCCACCTTATCATCAAGTTCTTCCAAATAAACATAATTGTTATTATACACTCATATGGTGTGCATGGCATAATTTTTCAAATAAGATGGACCTTCTCTGCATGCGTTTGCCGCTCATTCTTCCTTTACTTTTTCCAGCTCCGAAATATTTTCAGGTTAACAGAAGCTTATAAAGCACATAATATGTGTTGTTAAAAGCAAAGCAACAACACCTTGATGTGCAAATGTGGTCGGATACTGCAGCATAATAGATTGATTTGCTTATATATGAGAATAGAGTGTGATTCATAAGAGATCAAACTGCTTCTGTAAATATAAACTAGAAGCTGTCGCCTTTGGGGCATTAATTACATGCTAAACTAGTACATCATCAATCATACATGATATGAGTGGTTATGTTATTAACAGAAGGTAATGAAATCAATCACATGGTTATGTGACAATGCAACACATGAAAACGTGATATTCTACTATACCAGTCAAAGGTTTGGTTTGGCTTCATTTTCCACCTGAACAATACGCAAATGTGTCAAAGTTACTGGAACCATCAATGGGTCATTCGTTTCAAAGTTATTAATCACCCTGATTTGAGGTCACAATTCTTGTATATAACCTATCTATCGACGAATTATTGACAGTCCCATGTTTCAATTCATCATTTGAGACATTGTGATGTTTTTATCACCGACTTGTTTCGCACATTTTTACTTGTGCTTCATGACTTGTTCTTAACAATGAATACTCAAACACTCTTAAAGACATGGACGATCATGCGAGCTTAAAAGAAAGGCTACATACGGTCATTGTGACATCAAACTCAGAACAATTAATAAAAGCCACGTGATATCCCATCACAAGTTCCAAAAAGCTTCTACATTCATGTTAACCAGATCGAAATGAGGTTGCACCTTTACATAGTTCAGTCTCTAGTCAATAACTGCAAACCTAAAGCAATTTGAGGGAAAGCTCCTAAAATCTGTTTATGTTTTTTTTCTTTCTTTACTTTTTCCAGTTCTATATACTTGCAGCTTGACATAAGCTTAAAAAAGCACATAATACGCTTTGATAAAAAGAAAAAAAAAAACAACTTGGATAAATGCGGTAACTGCAGCATAATGGACCAAATTGCTTATGTATGAACAAAGGGATTGATCTGCTTATGTAAATGCTAACTAGAGGTTGTGGTTTTGCAGCATTAGTTGCTTATACTGTTATGATCCTACATCGGCCAAGTATGGGATTGGTTGATTGTTTATAAAGCCTAGGTGTCCCCTCCTCGAACAAAGAGTGAGTTCTACACTTGGGACTTATGAACCGATTACGAGCCTAGTATGGGATAGGTTCGTATCATATACCCAGCATGAATTTCAAGAAGGTGATACCTAATACATAAACATATGTGACGGGTGTTCTATAATCATGTCAAGAATTGCATTACCTAAGATAATATCAGTGGTTATGAAATCAATTACACAACTACTCTATTTAATAGATGCACCACGTGCTTAGCATTCTACATTTGCAAATCACATCATTGCAGTCAAACCTAAAAAGACGAAATTTGTAACAGAACAAACAGACCTGTTTCACAAGAGGTGTGTTTTTGTCCTTTTGGATTTCGGCAACAACCCCCTTTATATCCATTCCTGCATGATGAAAAATGTTGCCCTTGAAAAATCTTTCATAACATACTAAAAGATGAAACACAAACTACATAACAAAATAACATACTGAACGACGCATCACATGTTTAGCACTCTACATTCCATATCCATTCCTGATTCGTACCTGCTGAAAACGCACGTGATGAGCTGCCCTCAACCAGAACACATTTCACATTTGGGTTTGTTTCCCATTCATCGAGCAAGCTTTTGAACTTTGAATCCATATCTGCAGTTAGCCCCAAAAAAACTCTTAATTCAGTAAACTAGTACTTCACATCCATTAGAAATCGAGAACGAAAACTTGACTAAACTAGATATTCACTTTACTTATAATCAGTTACAAACCGAACTAAGAGCTTATCCGTGTTATATCATGTGAGTTAGGAAAGACAGAGTTTATCAGTGTTCATAATTGATACACAAACTAATAGCTAATTGTGTTATTGGCACACAAGAGAATGTGCTCAAAACAAGTGTTTGGTAAAGCTTATTTGTGATTAAAAAAAGCTTAAGCTTTAGAGCTTTTTGAGGATGCATAAGACGTTAAACTTACACTTGCTCATTACGAAATATTCATTTGGATATCATGACTATAATTTAAAAAGCCAATAAGTTCATTCTAAAAGCTTACAAGCTAATTATGGTGCTATTTGTTTTAGCTTTTCATGTATGGCTTATTTCCCATTATTTCGGCTTTCTAGAACTTATTAAGCTTTTATGGTGGAAAAAATGGACATAGAAGCAGAACAAAATAAGCTAAAACAACCACCACTAACAGAAATGGGTTATGGCTTAATTAAGTCGATAATTATCACATTTTCAACCAACACTACTAATAAGCTAAACAACTACCACCACCACCAAATGGCCTAGTAGTAAGATTCTTGGGTTTTGAAACAAGAGGTCAAGGGTTCAAAACTCACTAGGTGTGTACATTTGGGGACGCGTGCATCTGAATCTTATATAGCCTAGCTCATCTTTGTTTTGGCTTATATAGCCGGCTTACGCCTTGTTTGATTTTCGGCTTACTTTTTGGAAGCTCACTTTTTTATGGCCTATTTAGTAGTATTATATAAGCTTATTAAACATAAGACGAAACAAACACCCCGTAAGAGGAAGTATATGTTACACTCCCACATAGGCCAAGTATAGGATTGGTTGATGGTTTATAAAGTCTAGGTGTCACCTCCTCGTACAAGCTAGCTACTGGACTTTTAAACCGCCGGTACGAGCCACCTATGAGATCGGTTCATATCAATATACAACTAGTACTAGTCATTAAAAGTAAGTTGTAATTTATTATTAGTATTGTCCATACTTTTATACTTACTATGATTACGTTTCTGCTTTGGCTTGTCTTCGTGATACGATTCCAAGCTTTAATTTTAGCGTTTTTGCTAATAAGGATACCGCCCCATCTAAAGCCCAAGAAACATTGGCGAGTGCCCTTTTTAGTGAGATGGTCAAAGATATGGAAGCCCACTTTGACATGACGGTTAGACAGAAAGCAGTTTTCGAGTGTCTGCGCGCACCACATGCTCAAGATTTCCTACAAGCTATCCCCATAGACGGGCTCGGTCAACATTTGTCGCCGGTGGAATACCGCACTATCCTTAAGTATCGCCTTATGATTCCATTATTTCCGGTTGATGCTATATGCCCTATTTGTCGCAAGGCATGTTTGGATTCTTTTGGGGAACATGCGGTTCATTGTAAAGAACTTCCGGGCTTCAAGTATCGACATGATTTTGTTAGGGACGTTCTTTACGACATATGTAGGCGTGCCGGGATCTCCGCCAAGAAAGAGACACCTGTGAATTTCTTGATGTTTTGGTTTTCCACACTGAGACCCGCTGATGTTTTGGTTTTTGGATGGGTTGGAGGTAAACATGCGTGCGTTGATTTGACAGGGGTTTCTCCTCTCGTGGGGCTAGGCAGCGGGTCAGGCTGCTATAAAAGCCGTCTCGTGCAAAGTGACTAAACACGAGAAAGCATGTGTTAAAAATCAACACGTGTTTATTCCTTTCGCGTTTGATACATTTGGTTTCCTTTCACCTGAGGCGGTGGAGGCGGTGGAGCTACTTACGAGAATACAACGTGTTATGAATAGTAATGTTTTGACTCATAAATCCACAAACGTTGTATTTAATAGACTTGGTTTTGCTATACAAAAAGGGCTAGCGGCGCAGCTTGTTACCCGTTTGTCTTCTCCTAATATGTAAATTATAATTATTAACAAAAAAATTTGCTTTCAAAAAAAATAAAAAATAAAAAAATACTAATCTATATAGTAAAATCCCGAACCAAATTACTAATCTATATACTAGTGTATATCCTCATCCTAACTTGAAACCAAAAATGAAGATAAGGTGCGCAAATCTCAACCATTAGATTATTTTTAATTAAAATAAAGAGGTGTTCGCCATCTATTTCTGGTGTAACAACTTTTTAACAACCTATTAAAAAACACTCTTATTTTTAAGAGCACAGGGTATGGTTTGGTGTTTTCGTGCTGAGCCGTGGGAAAACACCAGAATTTTCAGGGTATGGTGAGTGATGGGTAAATGATCCCACAACACCACAAACACGAAAACGCCACATTTTGACGCTCCTTGGTTGGCTTGAGCCATGGAGTATACATTGGGCCCACTTTTCAAAAAAAAAAAAAAAAAAAAAAAAAATTATGCACGAAAACGCGAGACCGGGGTATGGTCTCGCGTTTTCGTGTCTCGCGATTTCGTGCGAAAACGCGCGCCGTCCCCTCGGCGCGAGACACGAAAACGTGAGCAGGGGTGTGGTTTCTCGCGTTTTCGCACAACGCTGAGGGTATTTCTACCCGTACCCTGTGCTCTAAGTTCAAATATCTTTTAATCTAACTCGTAGTAGACTAAAAAAAATATCTTTTAATCTATTTATTTTTTTTTAGCATCTAATTTCACCGTCTTCTAAAATTTCACGCTCTCTAATTGAACATATATATTTTAATGATTTTTTTTATAATGGCTTTATTTTATTTTGATTCAAACTTTTTACACTTTAATATTAATTTGATCGCTAGTTCGATAAAAATACTAGGTACTAACTAGTATTATTAAGAGACAATATAATATGTAACTGAAAATGAAGTGGGGCCCCACATACATACCTAGGTTCATGGCGTTAAGAGCTTTAGGACGGTCGAGAGTGATGACAGCAACACCGTTTGGTGACACCTTTCCTTTTACAAACTCATCATCGCTGCTGACGTTGGTCGTCGACATGATGGTTTTTTTAGAGAGAGAAAGTGCGAGTGTGATGTGTAGTTGGGGAAGAAAACTGTCTCACTCACTTTAGTACTTTGCTAACAATAAAAAATGCACTTCAAAAATAATTAAATACTATTATTATGCCCTACTAAATACTTTTTTTTATCATCGACAATTTGACAACAAAATAAGCCTTTTTCAACAATTTAATATACAAATTTGACCCTTACTTTTTAATTAAATAAAATTACGAGTAATAAATTAATAAATACTTTTTCTTATTCATGTACTTTTTTTTAAGTTTAAAAAATCACATAAATTGCAGGTGAATTTTTAAAAATCAAAACCTGACTTAATTAATAACCCAACAATCCGACTCGATAACACTTCTATATAGTTTGTAAAAAAGCTTAAGAAGTTATATTATATTGGCAAAATGAGCGGATCGAGCACATTTGGACAACGGGCTAAATAGGCAACTGGTCAAACATGTAATTTTAAAATTTAGACCAAACGATGAGCTTGCTTCTCGGGTGGCTCGCACCTGGGGGTGTGGCTGAGCTAGAGTGGGCTCAACAGTCGGCCTATATTTTCGGGCGCACGTATAAAGGCATGATTAGTTCTACAAATATCACTGCAGTGACCATAGTAAACTCCTTCTTGTTGTACCGAAATAGAGATTTGATTTAAACGACATTACACCAGTAGCGGAAGATAGAGTTACCGTACATACAAGAGTCTTCTAGTTCTTAAGGAAGCTCTTTCTTAGGCTACTCGCAACGGTTGCATATTGTCTCGGTCGCGACCGAGTCGTTAAAATCAGAGGCTACATTGAACTTTTTGTTGCACGTCGTAAGAAACAACACTTCTATATTTGTAGTTTTCTATCAAATCCGATGGACTTGATGGGTCGAGTTATTTGGCTTAGTGTTTGTTTTGGCTTATACGTGGGCTTATGAGCTTATTTGATTTCGGCTTATGCAACATAAGTCCCAACTTGTTGGCTTATATTGAGACTTATGAGTTTATATAAGTTTATCATATCGTAATAAACTTATTTTTTTTAGGTACCGCAAATTGAAAGCGAAGACAAAACTCGTGTGTACTCTTTATGATGCATAGTACGCCCGTGATTCTGGTTTTTCTTTTATTTTCCTAACTTTTTGTTCAGTTTTATCACATTGAGGACAATGTTCAACTTATATAAGCCACAAAAGTCTTAAAATAAACCAGGAAATTGAAAATTATGTTATATATAAACCGAAATCAAATAAGCACATAAGCCAACATATAAATTGAAAATTATGTTACATAACCAATTTACTTTCTTTAGGCCAGATATGCAATAATACAAAATCCCCCAAAAGCACGGTTTCGCCACACTGCAAGTTTTTTTTTTTCACCATTTCTATAACATGGTCATCTGTGTTATAAAAGCCAGTTCAGTTCATAAACTCAACCATCTCATCATAACCTGCAACAAACTAAAGCTTTCAAGAACAGCAGTTGCCCAGCTTAAGGCAAATACAACTAATTTTGATCTCTACATTACTGAATGAACTAAATATGACTACTTTTTGATTGAAAAATATGATAAAAGCCTCTCAACTCATCTCTAACAAGAGAAGCTCGGCGAAGAAAAATTTCCTACACAAAAAACAATAATAAATTATCAGCAAAGATCAAATAAAGATGGAAAACAGACAGGTCAAACGACACAGAACGGGCTTCAAAACACTTTAGCAAAAGCTATAAGTTCTATAAACAATTAGTGCCAATTTTGATTACCAATAATATTATTTTATTAATAACTATATTTTAAAAATAAGTAGATTTAGGATGCTTTATGCATTATTAATAAGCATTAGGAGACTTCAGCCCGTTCGACCCATTTGACATTTTTTCCAGTTTAGCTAATACTTTGATTTTACCTAATTATCCGTAACCTGGGTAGAAATGGCCATCTGTGAAAATTGAATGATAATACGGTAAACTGTTTCTCCTCTTTTATGTTAATCAGTTAATCTTCCCAAGGTTCAATGCCACAGCTTACTACAGAATCCATTTTTAAGCCTCTTGTTACGTATGAAATCAGCAAATGAGTGAACCAACTGTCCAGCTAAACTACATGGATCATCAATCAGGGTTTGAATATACGTGTTGACTACTCTACGTTCCTGTTCGGTTGAACTCAAACTAAACCAAGTTAGCAGTTTTAACCTAAACTCTTGCTTAATATACCCTTGACACTCCAACGAACGGATCATTTTCACACAATACTCAAAGTTTTCATCCAAGCTACCAGGTCCTCGTTTGCGGGGTCCAAAGGGTGACCCATTCATCAAAGTGCTATCACAGTCATGTGACTCTTCAAGTGTGCAAGATGACCTCTTTCGTGATACTTCCCCACTGGGAACTTGGTAGGCCCAGCTTTCAGATTCACCACTACCAGTAACGGGCTCGGGATTATCTTTATCCCGGAAGGAATCAGCCGGAAGAGGCATTTCTTCGTTTAAATCAGGAACAGTGGCAACATTCAAGTCAAGCCCATTAGAAGATGGTTCTGATATAGGAGTTTCGGGGTTGACCACCTTATTAAGTCCATTCAGAGATGTATCGGAAATACCGTCTAAGCAACCCCGTTCTTGAGCCCAAGCTAATCGTACGATCTTACCGAGTTCACGCACTCTAAACCCAGAGTCAGATTCAACATCTTTTGCACTGGAGTTTCCTTCATTATGAGAAACTACAACCAGACTTGGAATCTTGTGAATTATTTCCACACTTCCAGTGAAACATTTGGCCTCTGAGTGTCCTAAATCGCCAGTTTCGGTGTATGATACTACCCTAAAAACGTATTCAGTGCAAGGCTGGAGATTGGATATCAGAATTCTTCTTTGAGATCTTGGAAAGGCTTTAACGGGATCTTTAGTGTATGTTGTTATCTCTGTTGTTTTGGAGTACCATAACTTGAAACCAACGATGTCAGTGGACAATGCTGTAGATAGTTCGATTAATACAAGCACTACCGAAGAAGGTGTTACTTGTTCAAAGATAAACTTGCATGCTGCGGGAAGAGAACCTTCTGCAATGAAGCAAATAGTGAACATGTATCTAGAATGTGAGGAAACTTTACTTAAAAATTAGCGCTATAATCAGAAGTGACAACTTCACTTCCAAATATTCAACTTAGTCATGTTTCATTTTTAGAGGATCTCAAACGGACTAAAAGATCAAATGTCACGTAGATAAAGAGTAATTTGGGTCAACCCAATCCAACCCATACCAAAATGTTATCCATTTAAAGTAAACCTGATTTGACCCTTTGACCAACTCAGCAATTTTGCCACCTCTAGACGAAACATAAAAACTTGTTGGACATACCTTTGCTTTTCAGGTTTGTACTAGAAATTGTAGCAGAAAATTCATCTGCTTTTGCAATCACAGTAGAACACAGTGCTTGCACTTCACCTGCAACAGCGAGTCTACTAACAATGCCCCTGGCCATTTTGGCTGAGACTCCACTCAGTGGGCCCACCTCAGTTTCCAACTTAGTTTTTGCCTCTTTAACTATTTCATGGAGTTCTTGAAACCTTGACGTGCCATCCAAAAGTCTAAAACTCAAATATATCCTGGAGCAGAGGCTATCTACACGCCGTGCATCCTTAGCAATGGTCAGTTGTTTCTTCCAATACCTAAAAAAGTTAATTGCCCAAACAAGAATGAGGAAACATAAAACATCAGAAATCTAATAAATCTAAAGCTAAGAATTAGATGGGACAAATTTGGCCTAAATGGACAGGAGTGGGTCAATATTGGCTTTTCCTTAATTCCTTGTTAAACTTAAATGTTTGTTTGGGCCACACGACATCTCCAAGTGGGTACAAATTGGCTAAACATAAAAGAAATTCAAAATTTGTAATTAAAAGCAGGCTGGATCAGTTATGTTTAACACTTTGACCCACTAGCGTGTATTTCCTATTTCTTTGAGCTTTATTAATAAGCGTATTCAGTTTCATCACACGAAATTTATCAATAAAATGATAATGTAAAATTTTAGAATAACATGATTGACCACCAAATGGCCCAGTGGTAAGGCACTTGACCTCCTCACAAGAGATCAAGGATTCAAACCTCACTAGGTACACATTTGGGGGTGGCTAAGGAAGGATACGAAACGCTCATGGGGATACCCCGGTTAAGTCAAAAGACTCGCCCTCCCCAGGTAACCTGAATATGGAAAACCTGATCCGATTACCTGTTTAGCTGATAAAAGAGCAAACCACGTGTCCAAATTGCATTTTTGACCCATTACACTCACTTGTAATTATTTTAAGTAAAAAAGATAAAACCATAAAAGCTGATATACTGGTGTTTGTAAGAAGACGAAAAACTCACCCAAGTATCCCTGAAACTTTACCACATGAAGCGCAACAGTAACTCCCGTCTAGCTGCATCAATTGCCCAAGATTCACGACCCCTACTTTTCTATGCTTAAGAGCACACTCAATGTGGCAAGATAAGCCGCATGATTCCCTGTCAGAAGAATCAGATGTGCATTCCAACCAAAGACTAGGATCCTTGTTATCATCAAACAAGTGGCAAATGCAGCAAGAGCATCTCTTACAGAAAGTCTCAGCAACAGATAGAACTGCTCTACACGCTGAATTCTTGCAGATCCATGTATCTGTAATTTTAGTACCACCACACGATTCTGTAACTGGAAGAATCCGAACGGGATTTTCCCCTTTCCTGTTTTGTTTTCGGGAGCACTTGGGACTTACGGATGCCTTTTTGAGATCTTGATTTTTCAATAACTTTTTATTTAACCTCACAGATGCTTCGGCCATTTTATGTTTTTATGAAGTGGATTTTTATGTTTTCCCTTATCACAAGTACAAAAGATATATTTTCGAAGACCAAACTTCACAAATTCTTCATCACACAATAGACTTTAAAACACTGAAATATGGAATGTGAACACCTGCGTTCAAAAAGAGAAGGTATAAAGCAGAAATAAATAAGAGAAAAGCAAAAAGAGTTGTAGACGTAAATAGTCATTGAAGATAATGATGTAAGAAATCTACTATACATGGCTTAAAATCAGGTTACTTTTCACCAACCACACATTTAAATCACTTTTCCAATCAATAATGGTTATTCTGATTTAAATGGAAAGAATTGTGATATTATAAGAGATATTCCGTATGAATGACTAGTTTTAAAAGATGATTATCGTAAGCGAATCAAAAGAGGCATCCTGAATTTACCAAACAATTGATACAAAAGCATACTCCATGTTTCTCTTCTAACCAAACTCGCTATCCTGACCAGAATTTGGAGTCGTACACATGTAAAAGGCATATCAAGTGTAGAGTAAAAATATATCAAGTATAAAGTAAAAATATTTCATATTTTGATCTACATTCCTTGATCGAATTATACTTGAGGGCCATACATATCCTTTCACGCATACTGATAAAAAAGCAAACCAACAAGACAATTTTCTTTTCAGGCTTACTGATAAAAGAGCAAACCACGTGTCCAAAAGGCGTTTTTGTTTCCTTTTACTCAATAGAGATAAAAGTTAATCATAATAATCACGTTATACCTACGAACTAATCCGTGCAAACAATCCTTAAAGAGCATACAGCAGGTCCTTTTCAAGACCTGTATGCACTTGCTAACACGAATGCAGCCAAAGTATATACTCACCAAATAAGGCTAGACAAAATAATGGTGAGTTGGCATCTATATTGGCTATGTTTTAACACTCCCGAGAATAAGCTAAGCATTTTGAAAGTGACAAAACTAGTTTCCTAAATAAGATACAATGGAGAAGTCAAGTTCTCAACTCTACATTTATCATCTATGTTCATAATGTTCAAGCGGCCCTCCCTCCCTATGATGGAAAAATTCAGCATTATCTAATATGGCAACCTAACCAAAACTAAAACAAACAAAAAATCACAATCCAATATATTCAACTAACTAGTAAAATATGACTATGAACATACCTACAGTAGTGAACATACAACAACAACATACCCAATCCTGCCGGAGTGAGGACAGTAGTGTGCATTTTTTGTTCATTTTTAAATACGAGTCTGCCATTAGCTGCAAACTACACTACTGGTGGGACAGAATCCAGAATAAACAATGTTTTTCTTCGATAAGCGGTATTAGCCAAAGTTATCTTTTAGTCTGTTGTCCGTAACTTAAGTGTTACAAAAAAAGGTCTACAAGGCCGATTAATCGCCTAGGCGATACAAGGCCATCAACCTTGCCGATTTATGAAAATCGCTCGAACAAATCGGTCACCGTGGTCAACGGTGATTACCGGCAGTCAATGGTGGTCAAACTTCAGTTTGTTACACTTAGGGGCTGTTTGTTTTAGCTTATATAACGTAAGTTTATTCCGTCTTATATGACATGAGCTCTAATTTTGTGGCTTATTTGGAAACTAATGGGCATATAAGTTTATTATATCATAATAAACTTATATAAGCCCATAAGTCTATTAATAAGCTCCAAAAACTGGGGTTTATGAAATATAAGCCGAAATATGGCTTATTTTTTGATTATATAAGATAAGCCTCAATTTTGTGGCTTAGAGCTTATAAAAGCCTATCATGATATAAAAAAAGTAATATAAGCCCATAATTCTCCAAATAAGCTACAAAATTGAGGCTTACGTTATATAAGCCAAACCAAACACCCCCTTACACTAAAAACCTCAAAAAGCATAAAGTTTTCACTTAAATTACGATTCACTCGCCAGCATTATCTTCTTTATATATTTAAAAAACCTCAAGCTTATAATAAAGTGGAACTAAAATAAACAATAAGCTAAATATACATGAAAAAATAAGCTTAATTGTCATAGATTGGTCGAATTGAGTCGTAAACAACGAACAAACATAAATAACTCATAGCATTATATTAAATCATCCGAAGATAACTAAAAAAAACTAGTACTATTAAATAAACATATAATTTGACACTGCGACTAACATAACATAACAGGTCAATACGAGCCTCAAACTAAACGCCAACTCACAACAATCTCAGTCTGTCACACTAATAACCTCGAAAAGCATATTAACTTTTCACTTAAATTACGCTTCACTCGACTCGCCTGCATTAGCTTATTTATATTAAGCTAATAATTAGCTTACTTGTAACACTAAGGGGGTGTTTGGTTTGGCTAACATAATGTAAGCCGATTTCGGCTTATATAACATAAGCCTGAATTTTGTGGCTTATTTGAAAGTTTATGGGACTTATATAAGTTTATTATTATATCATGATAAACTTAGATAAGCCCCCAAGTCTCAAAATAAGCCACACATTTAGGGTTTACGTTATATAAGCCGAAAATAAACCATATTTCTGCTTATATTTCATAAACCCTATTTTTTTAAGCTTATAGATGACTTATAGGCTTATATAAGTTTATGATATCATAACAAACTTATATAAGCCCATAAGTCTCCAAATAAGGCACAAAATTGAGGCTTATGTTATATAAGCCGAAATAGGGTTACGTTATATAAGCTAAAACAATAAGCCCCTAAATATACATGAAAAACAAGCTTAATTGTGACATTACCCTTCATACATTGGTCGAATTGAGTCGTAACATTACACTAAACTAAACGAATATAACTATTAAAAAAAAAATAGTACATATAATTTGGATCTGAAAGCAGCTATAGATACATAATTAGTGTATGTATATACCGTAACGGTTTTGTATATATAACAGAAAAAAAAAACGATATACCTTGATTTTAGGGGTTTTTGTTATGTGAGAATAAAAAGAATTGTAAATAAATAAATAAATGAATAGTTGGTTGGAAAGATGGAATTGTGAAGGGAGGGTTGGGGTTGGGGTTGACGCGGGTGTGGGGCGCGTGAGGGAGGGAGGGAGTGAGTTAGTTAGTTGCAAAAGGGTAGGGAGAGTTGTTGGTGTGAATAGTAAAGCGTATACCTAACGCTGGGTGTGTTGTCTGCTCGGTTTTGCATGCGTCTTTAATTGGATCAAGACCAGCCGTGATTATAGTAGTCTTCTAGCTAAGACGTGAAAGTGCAAAAAAAAGTAGTAAAGTTGTTCTTTTTTTTTTTTTTTTCTTAAACGTAAATTTTATTAAGCACTGAAGAAAAGTAACAATAAAAAACATAAAAGCTAAGAAGAATTAGGACAAACCCTTAACTCTCAAACTTTGGCATCAAAAAACAAAAAACTAAGAGAGAATTACATAAATCGTCCCCGTGGTTTGATGATTCCTACAAAATTCGTCCATTAGTTTTTTTTTCATTGTTTTCCGTCCCTGTGGTTTCATTTCTCTACATGATTAGTGCATTAAGCACGTTTTTAATTAATTCATTTTCTTAACCCCCTCACGTGACAAAAACGTGAGGGTACATTTGTCTTTTTCTTTTTGTCGCCCTTTTTACTATCTAAGCCACTTTCCCTCTCATTCACTTGTCCCTATATTATCACCACTTTCTCTGATTTTTCACCATCATCCATTTATTCCACCATAGCAAACACAAGAATGAATTATCATGTACTCTGTCCTCGTTGTAGGTCTCCTTCCATTGTTAGGACATCATGGACTGATACAAATCTTGGGAGGAGATTTTATTGCTGTTCTAAAAGGGTTAGTAATTAGCTAATTTTTTATGCTTAATTGATTATAGAAATTTGTCTATCTTATCTTTGTTGTTCTTATTTCTAGGTTAGCTGTGGTTTTATTGACTGGTATGATCCAGAGATGTGTGCAAGAGCTGTGGTGATAATACCTGGTCTACTAAGATCTATGAATGAACTCCAAGCTGCAGTTACTGTTGAGGCAAAGAAAGCCAGAAAAATGAAGTTTATTCTACTTGTTACCTGGATTATGTTTACTGTTTATTACATCATGAATTGATGCGAAAAATGTAACCTTTACTCTTTTGTTTATGTTGGTTGGTGTTGTAATCAACTATCTTATGTAAGTGTTGATGTTTCTCTAATAAAATGGCAATGTTTTGATCCATAAAGTGCAATAACAAATACTATTGAAACTAGAATATAGCTTTCTTAAAACATTCAAAGTCTGCTTAGAATATTAAGTTCACAAAATAAAGTAGCACAATTCTGAATAATTTAACAGAAAGGAAATGACAGGATATAAAAGTCTTCTAAAAACATAAAGGAAATAACTTGAAATAAAAGTCTTATAAACTTGCTTTGCCTTGCCTTTTCCAGTAACCTTCACATTACCACCCTTAGTTGATGATATTGGCTGAGAGGATCTAGTTACTGGTGCATCCCTAATGACAATACCTTTTAAAGGTCTTTCTTGTGATGACTTTGGAGCAGGCTTAGAACTGGGTTTGGCTTTCTTGTTACCTTGCTGTGCAGACACAGGTGTTGGTGTTGCTTTGCTTTTCTTGTTACCCTGTCCACCATTTGATGTAGTTGCTTTGCTTTTCTTGTTACCCTGTGTACCAGTTGATGGAGTTGCTTTGCTTTTCTTGTAATCTGCTAACTTTTGATCTTTACAAGATCTCCTATTGTGTCCTAGCTCTTTGCATAGGAGACACCTAACAGTCTTGCCAGCCCTTGACAACTTACCCTTTTTCACCATTTCTTCTACTTCAATTGCACTTCTCTTCCTCTTTTTAGGTGGCCTTCCTACTTGAGTGTGATGCTCAGGTGGAATCAAGGTTATGTTGTTAACAGACTTTGGCCAATATTGTCTACCACTAACTGGATTAACTTTAAAGCTATACATTTGCTTCCATGTTCTTAGCCAATAACAAGCATTAACCCATGTTTCTGGTACACCTATAGTCACACCATTGGCCACCATATTATTTATAGCTGCTACTGCATGCCTACAGGGCATTCCTGTTAATTCCCATTTTCTGCAAGAACATGACTTAGTAGTCATGTTCACAACACAGTGACCAACTTGATACTGGTCATCCCCATTCCAGTCAACCTGTTGAGTGGATAATATGACAGAATTAGGAAAGTAGTAAGAAATATCACATACATCATATAGGCTAGACTAGTACCTGATACTTGGATGCTTGTTCTTTGATTACATTGAAAATTTTTGTGGCATTTGGTGTAAGAGGACCATCACACTTGGCAATCACCATTTGGACATTAACAATCTTTTTCATCAAGTACTCCCTAATGTACTCCAAGCAAGTGATTATTGGTTTGTCCCTTCCATCAATAAGCTGTCTGTTTAGGACCTCACACATGTTGTTTAACAACACATCACTGTGTGCTCTACCTGATAAGCAATATAATATACAAGGTAATAACATGTTCATATCCAATATACTTGCTTAATGTGAATAAAAATTTAAGGTACATACCAGAGAAATGAGATCTACTCCAGTGCTCTGCTGGAATATTTTTGAGCCATGTGTAAGCATCCTCACATATATCCTTTAGGGCATTCATTTGTTCTTCAAAGTAAGGAATAGTTGTAGATGTGGCACACCTCCACAAACATTCCTTGTATAATTCTCCCCTCCACACAAGCTTCATGTTGTCATGGATGTGCTTTAAGAAAAATCTATGCTCAGCACTAGGGAACATGGTGCTTATAGCTGGTACAATTCCCTGCATACAAAAACATGTTACTGATAAACATTTGAACTAATTATCTTATTAATTTACTATCAATCTATATTAAAGAATGATACCTTTTGCCTATCTGATATGAAAGTGAAATTAGACTCCCTTGTTAAATCCAAATCATCACCTAAGTAACCAAGAAACCACATCCAAGCATCTTTTGTCTCAGATTCCACCACAGCATAAGCAACAGGATAAGTGCCATTGTTACTATCAATTCCCACAGCTGTTAGTATTTGACCAGGCCATGGACCAGACAAGAAACAACCATCTAAGCCCAGTATCTCCCTATTACCAGCCTTAAATCCATTTTTCAATGCACCAAGACAAACATATATCCTTTTGAACTGTCTAGTAGCCAAACTAGGATCAGTATTCCTCTCCACTTCAAGTTTGATAGTAGTTCCAGGGTTTGTTTTTTGCAACTCTAATGCATAATCTCTTAGATGTTAGTATTGCTCTGTATAATCCCCAATTACCCTATCTCTGGCAATCTGCTTTGCTCTATAAGCCGTCATCTTGGAAAAACCTAATTGGTATTTCTGTTGTAGTTGCTCTCTAAAGGCAAAGGTTGGGATTGTAGGATTAGGTACTATGGTGTTTTCCACATCTTTGGATAAAAAAGTAGCTGTGTATTTTTTAATATATCTAGATTTAAGACATGTGTGGATATCAATAAATGTCTTCACACTCCATGTTTCCTCTTGACTGCCTTTTGAAACCAATAAAGTCCATGGACATGTTTGACCATCTTCCACTATTGGACCATCAACTGGCCCACAAATTTTTTTTCCATCAAGCCCACAACCCTTACCCTTTATAGGACTAACTTCATCATCACCTACATTAGCTGGAACAACTTCATTGAAGGTTTTGAAAATTGGTGTTTGCCCTCTACACTTAACACTTACTCTGACTTTGTCATTCTTAAAGACATGTAGTTGTCTTCTCTGATTAACAGCAACCTTAGAAACCATGTCTAAAACAAGAGCTTTACTACCAAATTTTCTTCCTACAAAAAAGTTATCCTTGCAAACAACACCATCACTAAGTAACTGCTTTTTGGCTAACTTTCTTAAGGCTTTTTTCCTTTCTAATTCTACATCATCCTCACAATCACTTGCACTATCAAAGTCTTCTAGATCAAGCTCTTCATCCTCAAAATCTTCCATGTTAATATCCATGTTATACCTTTTCCTAAAGTCACCCATATCCACATCTACATCTTCAATTAAGTTATCCTTATCAACTAGTACCTCCTCATCGGGGATGACTTTGTCATCAGCACTCTCTTCCTCAATACCCATCCCTTTATCATAGACAGTAACAGGCCTACTTGATTCCCCTTTTTCATACATAGTAACAGGCTCATTTTCTTTGGTTAGGTTAGAAAAAAAGGATCAAAGTCTTCTCCCATATCATAATCATAAATAGTAATAGGCTCAGTGACTTTGATTCCTATGTCATCCTCTTTCAATGAGTCAACAGCATCAACTCTGTTTTTTTTCTCCACCACCTTTTCTTGTATTATCTCACTATTAGGAATCAAAATTTCTATATTATCATTATGCACTGTATCAGCAAACCCATCCCAGTCATTATAAGTAACCTCTTTTTCAAGGTCTTTTTTTGTCAGTTTCTTAACAAACTTTTTCTTAGGTTTTCTAACACCTGGTTTGTTCCTGTTATGCATTGGGTCTGACTTAGGTGTTGCTACATTAGTAGCTAACAAAGACCTTTTTTCAGGTTGAGACATTTTGGTGTAATCTAAAGCAGACAACCAAAGTTCTAAGTAAACCTCAATCACTTTAACTGATCCTATAGACTTAACCATCCCAAGAATATCACTATCAAACACTATAGGTCTAAGACCATGATCTAAAGAAGAGTTAGGCATCTTATAATGTAAAAACGTAACTTCATTCTTATAACCCAATAGTTTTAACATCTCATTAATTTCTGGTATAGAAACCTTGTCTGTATCTACCCCATCAAACCAATTAACTTTACCAGTCAAATAACGTCTAGGAGATTGTAGGGTAAAAAAACCGCCATGATTCATCTTCACTGTAAACAGAGCATTGACATTTGATCCTGATTAAAGAATGACAAATCATTAATCCATATACTTACTGGAAAATAAGTAAATAAAACAAAATAAAAACATCATTAACACCTAGATTAAAATCATCAGTTTATAATGTTATCATCATTGTTTAATCATGTTAATTAAACAAAAAAAATTGACAATAACAATGCTTACCATAAACTTCAATAGGATTAAACGATTTTCCTTGTAGTCGTAATGACCAATTCACGCAATCACCCATGGCCGTAAATCTTTGGATTTGATTAAGGGTTTTTTGATTTAAGATTGATTTAGGGATTTGAATGGTAAATGAACGGGTTTGGTATATTAAAAAGTTGGTGGAATTCATTTAATGCGGGCGGCAAAAAGAAAAAGACAAATGTACCCTCACGTTTTTGTCACGTGAGGGGGTTAAGAAAATGAATTAATTAAAAACGTGCTTAATGCACTAATCATGTAGAGAAATGAAACCACAGGGACGAAAAACAGTGAAAAAAACTAAGGGACAAATCTTGTAGGAATCATCAAACCACAAGGACGATTTATGTAATTCTCTCAAAAATTAATGACAATGGCAATGGACAAAACCCATGCTCATTTCATAATCAGTCTAATACAAAAACAACTACAATCTAGAATAGATCTAGCTGCTATCCCATTCACTTGATCCCAATTGATAAAGACCAAGACTCTGCAAATCAATGGCACACCAAAAATACCATACCTTAACTCAAGTATGAGGTCTGCTTCTGAATCCATGAAATACCCTAAGTTCAGACCACAAAGGGAAAAAACTAGGAACACCCAATCCATCACAATAGAACCTCTCACCTGAGTTAAAGATATAAGCAGCAGGCAATAAAGAACCTGCTATAAACACCATCTGAAAATGCAGAGATAAACAGAGAGTTGCCAGTATAGTAGTCCATATTCCCTTTCCTCCTCAAAACCCCTACCAAGTAAAACCCAGTGGGAAACCTTGGAAAGGGAAAGAGTACAACAAAAATATGGACACTCTCAAACTGATGCATAACAAATACCTATCAAGATATACTTATGGATTTGATAGGTGTGGAAACACCCATCCTTTTTACCACTTATTTGCAATAATAACCGGGCCAAAACGTGTATTTTATGTCATTTATGTCGAAATTATGCGTGGTTTGTATTTTTGTTGTGATTTAAGACAAAAAGGTAAAAAGTGGAGAAAACACGGCATTCACGGGCTTTTATCGAAGAAAAAGACGAAAGATGAAGTTGAAAGCTCAAGAGTAGAAAAAGAACGGAAGTCCAAGACCAAATCTGAAGATTTATCGAAGAAAAAGTCAAAAGACGGAAGTTCACCAAAAGCCGAAGAACTCAAGTCTAATTTATTAAAGACTATATGACGAGTTTGAAGAAATCCCAAGACAAAGTCCGAGTATTAAGAAGATTAACAAAATATTAAGAAGATTAAGGACTCAAGTGTGCAATGAAGGGAAAGAAGAAAGAGGGAGGAAGCTTCCTAAGCTCCTCCCTAATTCCCCTATATATAGATTAGGTAGTTTCAATGTTTAGGTTGTTGGTGGCTTGACAAGCCTCTCTTCTACCATTTTCAATTCCCTGTTCTTTACTTTTATGCACCTTAATCTTCATGTAACGCACCTTTAATTTTCTTTTAATTCCAAGTAAGTTTACCTTTACTTTATTGCTAATCTCCTTCTACCTTTCTTGTTTGATTTGTTCTTCATTTTCAATCTTTGTTCTTGAGTTTTTATGATTTTAATCAAGTGGGTTTTGATTGATTTGGCCTTGTTTGTTAGTTTTGATGATTTGTGTTGATTGATTATTGTTAGTTGATGTTTATTGGTTGTTTTGGTTTAATCTTTTGGTTTGATTTGGTTAGATTTAATCAAATTCGTGTTTTAATTCATCCTACTGTTCATCGTTCATCTTACTGTACTTTTCCCCAGATTATTCCGAATAGAGTGTTTCTGTATTCTTCTATGCGGAATATTGAATATTCCGAGTAGGATTTCTATGCGGAATATTCCGAACAGGAGTCTCTATTCGGAAAGTTTGATTATTCCGAATAGGAGTCCCTATTCGGAAAGTTTGATTATTCCGAATAGGAGTCCCTATTCGGAAAGTTTAATTATTCCGAATAGTGTTTTTTTTTATTCCGCATAACAGATTTATTCAGCATGGCATTTATTCCGAATAGGAGTCCCTATTCGGAATAGTTTTTTTTAGTTTTCAGTTTTAACATTTATTTTCCCGCCTTTTTCCTTACTTGCACTTTTACTTGCTTTCCTTTTATTTTAAGTTTTAATTTGCGTCATTTACTTTTATTGCCTTTAAATTCTCGTCATTTATTTCCCGTTAAGTTTTAATCTTTCATCATTGTTTCCTTACTTTATTTTTAATTGTTCCAAGTCTTTATTTTTAATTGGTTTTAGACAACGACACCCTTTTATTTGATTCACCAAGAACAACTAAGTCGCACAATTAACCAGAGGTCAATTCGAAGAGATTCCGAGAAAACGAACTTTCAAACGAGTAAAAATGTCTACATTAGGATTCATAACACTAACCAAGCATAAAGGTATAACCAGGGGAGGACAAAGCACCAGTAGGTTTGGAATCCAAAACTTGTATATATATAAGAACATAAAAGGAGAAAAGAACCATCCCTAGCATAGACGGCACATCTTTCAGCACGCTCTAGCAGGAACAACACATTCTCCCTTAATGTAATCCATATGTCCACTAATGGCACATCAAACATGCACCCACAAAAGCCAAACAATCCCCCCCCCCAGCTTACCAAAAGAGTAGATGACATAGGTAAGAAAAAGAACTTACCATCGATAAAACTTGAACAAAAGTCCAATTTTAAACATAAATGGACCCAACATCTGTTACATGCCCAAAGACCAGTCCCACACCCACCATAGGACCAGAACCAACACAACACAGTAATATCAACTCTTATCATCAAAATCCATTGGGTCATTAATAAACTCATCCCTAATGTCCTCATAACTTGTATCAGTATTATCACTAGCCAAAATAGGGAAAACCCAAACCCTAGCAGCACGTAAAGTCTCCGGGGTACTCTTAATAGAAAGGCTAAACAACCTATATTTGACAGAATTAACAATAACTCTAAAGAGATCCTCCTCAGCCCTTAGCGTTTTCTCAAAAAATATAATGTTACGTTCCTGCCAAATAAAGTAAACAGTAGCTCCTAATACAAGCCTTTGAATTATACTCCATATAGAATTCCTAGCCGGAGCATTAGCAATAAAGGAGATAACCTGTGGCCAAGAGTTAGGAATATTAGTAAGGTTAGACATACCTTTTAAACGCTCCCATAACCTTCTTGTAAAAACACACTCAAAGAAGAGATGTGAATGAGACTCCTTGTGCTTATTACAAAAATGGCAAAACAGATCAGGAACATTCAACCATTTTGACAACCTGTCCTGCGTCTTCAGTCTGCCCTTGATTGCCATCCAAAGGACAAACGCATGCCTCGGGATGCATTGGCTGAACCATACATGGTTGTACCAGATAACCTTAGGAGATTCATTTCTATTAGCCTTCCAAACTTCATTCACACTAAACTTAGCAACCTCACCTTTCTTGTTGAGCCAATGGATTTTATCATTAGAGGCTAAGTCCATATTTGGCACAGGAATATTAATAATCTCTTTGAACTTAGAATGCCACCTACGCGGCCACTTCCAATTGCCATCATCAACTATGTCAGCAAGCTTGCTACATCTAGCCACACGATCTTGAGTTAAAAGGCGGGGATCAACCAAATTGTGCAAGACTTGATCATTGAACCACTTATCAAACCAGAAATAACACATCTGCCTGTTACCAAATCTAATCTGCACAAAATCTCTAATCTTGTCCCTTAACAACAACAATTGCTTCCAACACCATGAAATGTGTTGAATATTCTTAGCAGCCCAGAAACTATCACCCTTAAGCCATTTAGACTTTACCCATCTAACCCAAATGGAGTCTTTATTAGTTAAAATGTTCCAAACATGCTTGATCATAAGGGCTTCGTTCCACTCAGAGAATGATTGGAAATGTCTTAAGTTCTTGGTTAAAGTGCTCACGCTCGACGACGCCATTGAAAACCTTTCTACGGACCCTCTCCAATTTAGTCTTCCATGCTTTGTCTGCTTTGATGTCCTTGCCCAAATAACAAATAAACAGGCTGCCCAAATCCGTAGCCCCGGTCTTAGCTTCCAATGCCCATATTCTAGGAACATATGCCATTTTTTCTTTCTTAAGGTTCGGCAAAGTAGTTAACCGATTTGTGTGAGATTAACAAATGCACACATGTCCTTAAATAGCATAACTTGAGACTCTACTGTTTCTACAGTTGAGATTCCAGTTACCGTTTAGTCCAAGTAGATAACCATAGTTATCTCACACTTACAACCAGCTTAGTTCACTTACAACTTGGAAGCACACTTTCCTATAACATATGTCCTCACCAAAGCATCCTTAACCCAAAGTAGATTAAAAAATAATCCCTCAAATATAGTATCCACATATTGGTTAAGACAAATGTGTCAAAATCACTTACTTTTCAGCAAGATACTCAATTGGCACCACTTGATGACTGCATACACAATCCCACTTGATGACTGCATACCATTTTTAAAAATTTAAAAGGTTTCCATATATTTATTTCCTTTTTTAGAACACCAACCATGCATACATGTAAATATTTTTATATGCTGGGTTGCTCTGTCATAATGTTTCTATATCACAATGTGCAGGTACTTCAACAAAAGCCATTGAAGGCAAGTATCTTTGTCTGGGTAACAGAACCAAAGTTTGTGGATTTGGCAAAAGCCCTGTTCCATTAACAAGAGTTATGATAGGGTTATCAAATGGGAAAACTTGGGAGCATATCCTCAAGTAGGGTAAAAAGAAAGTATGATGCGTCAGCTAGTTTATATTTGGTTCCTAAACAGTTTGTATTTGAACAATGGTAGTTAAGTATGTTTGTATTTGGTACCTATTAAGTTTCAAGTTTAATGCATTTAGTTTATGTTACAATTTCTTGTGCTATGTTTGTAAATGTGAATGTCCACATTTGCAAGTTTCAACTTGCTATAAAGATGCAGAAACTTGCTACAAAATACACAGTTTATAACATTTGTGCCCAGACTGATGATACAGTTTATAGCAAGTTTCAACTTATGTGAGGTCATAGTAAGCCTGCACACAACATAACAAGTAAAGGATGAACCAAACACAAACATAACCATAAAAGTGAGTTTACATCAGCATAGTAGTTAACATAACCATACAAGTTTCATTACATAAAAGTGAAATTACATGATTACTGCCAATGTGTTAACAAGCATAGATAAAATTAGTTTATAGGAAAATACAGAAACACCTAAACAAATGTAAAAAGCTTCAGACCTTTGCCTTACCCTTCCTCTTCCCATTGGAACCATCCTTTTCCTTCCCCTTTCCTTTGGAACCAGCAGCCATTTTCCCTAATTTTTGGACAATCTGTTCCCAAGTTGTATTGTTAGCAAGTCCAAGAACGGCATTGTTAATAGGGGTAGGGATTTTTAGAATGTTTTTTGCTACATAGTTCACATTCGGACCTATTTTCTTTAGGGTGTCTTCATAGAACTCAAGTGAGTCAATGTTGTCTTCATCAGCATCATCTGTGTCATCAGAAGAGGAATCATCAAATGGACTACATTTATCTTCATCCCAAGTCTCCAAGTATTCGACTTTATACTCAACAACATCAACATATCCATACCATTGTAGAATCTCCTTTGAGATATAACCAATCCTAAACATGTAAGAAACCTCAGCCGTAACAGCAAGCCTAGGCCTTTTGGCTGTTCCTAAGGGAGGAAGTGCACGGTGCTTTGAAGATCCTTCATACCCCGGTTCAATCCACCCACCATCTCCACTAAGACAAAACAGATCTCCGCTGCTACTCACTCAACTCAATCACTTGAACTTTTTTGGTCATTTTTTATATCTGAGATATTAATGTTAGACATAGAGGTTATTAGTCATAACAAATGGAGGGTAATCTAACATAAACACAATTAAAGGGAGTAATAAACAAACACATTCCATCTGCACTTGATCCCCACAAGTTCTTAGTATAACTAAAAAATTACCCATTCAATCTGCACTTGTTTACCTAAATGTGTAACAAAAAAATAGCAACTATTCAAATACATAAGTAAATGGAGTGACTAGATTAACCCAGGTGAGTATTTAATCTTTATTCCAAATAGTATTTCTCAGACATTTCAAGATATCAACTTTATTCCAAATAACAACCTTATCCTGAGTATTTAATGTCTTTTTTAAGGCTAGCCATAAGATGTTTCTCGGAATATTTTGGCTGAACCACACAAGCTTATACCAAGGCAAATAAATCAGACCAAGAAATATTGACACAAACATATACCTGTTATTTCAAAGAACCTTAGGCCAAATTTTGTGCAGGAAACCCTAAAGAAGGTAAGAATGGCAAAATCCCTTAACCTAAATGTGTAACTAAATAATTGGCAAAAACCCTTAACTCATTCAATCTGCACTAAAGATAGCAAAATCTTGTTTACCAAAATGGAGTGACTTTTTAACCCATTCAATCTGCACTAGTTTACCTAAATAGGAGTTAAGTGCAATTATTTCACTTTCACAAAGCCATATATCCTAACCATATGTAACTGCTATGATTTTACTGTAATGATTTTACTAGCATATAACATTCTATCAAAGCACATAACATTCTATCAAAGCCATATATCCTTACCCATATGTAGTAACAATAAGTTTACTGGTACAAAACTTTCTATCAAACAATATGCTCTAACTCAGCATCATGAGGTTCAATTAGGGTGATTACTATCTCCAGTTCAGAACATAAATTAGGGTTCTAATAATGAATTAGGGATCATCAATAACAAAACAATATAAACAAATGAATTACCCAAAACAATATAAACAAATGGAGTTCTAATAATTAATAATGAATTAGGGTTCTAATAATGAATTAGTATAACATATCTTTGAGTGTACAAAAACGTTGGAAATGATGTTCTTGAAGAAATGGAGAAGTATTTCTGGGGGGAGAAGAAGGTGTTTGGTTCGTTACTGGTGTTATTGGAGATGAAAGGAGATGAAATGGGGGTGTTGGTGATCGAGTATGTGTGAAAGAAGAAATGTTTTTGCCAATAACCGGTTACCTTTGAGTGGGCTCTGGTCCAACACTTTAAAAAAAGTAAAAGTTTGAAATATTATTCAAATGGGTATTTTTCGCTTAAAATAGTAAATTGTGTATAACGGATAATCAGGAAAAATACATTGGGTATTTTCGACATTTACCCTAATATATATTAATTTGACAATTTTTTTGAGTTGGTTTTAACTAATACATTTTACCCCCTTTACTTCTAATTAAGTCTTTTTTTTAAATCATTTTTAACGGTACTTAAAAATAAATAATATTTTTTTTGAACGGAAAAAAATAAATAATAATATTGTAATGTTTTTTATTTAATAAAATAATTATTTGAAAAAAAACATTTATATTAAAAAATTGAAATAGGTCGCATTGTTGAGGCAAATATGTCGCACTAGGTCGTAGGAGAGAGAAAACTGAAAAATCAGATTCGTGACCTACTCACCGTTGCAGGTAGGGGTGAGCAAAAGAAACCGAAAAAACCGAAACCGAAAACCAAAAAAACCGAACCGGAAAAATTGACCAAATATAAAAACCGATGGTTCTGTTTTTACGTTTTCAAAAACCAAAAAGTTTCGGTTCGGTTTCGGTTTTAATCTAAAAACCGAACCGTAAAAACCGAATCGAACCGAACAATTTTATCATATAAAAAATATAAATATAATATAACAAATATAAATAAGCAATATATAAAAATTATAAAAAAATATTCGTTTTTTAGGGAAATTGAACTAATATATTTATTTTATTGTTTATACGCGTGTTTAATATGTACATGTGCTTACTTCACAATATATCATTACATATGTGACGATAATCGTTTATATGTATGTTTACTTGCATGTGTGTTTATCTTATTAATATGTGTATAGTTATAGAAATTTGAGATAAACATTATTAGGTTTAGATTGACAAAAAAATAAAGAAAAAAAGTTATTCTTTAATGTAAAACAAGTTTTTTAATCTAAATATGATGTACCAAAATATAAACGGTTTTAAAAACCGAAAAAACCGACAAACCGAACCGAAACCGATTACAAACCGAAAAGACCGGACCGCTCAAAACCGAACGGTTTCGGTTTTTGGTTTTTTAAAAACCGAATATATCGGTTCGGTTTCGGTTTTAGCCAAAAACCGACTCAAACCGAACCGTGCACACCCCTAGTTGCAGGTAGCCTAACATTTTGTGGGTTTTTTTTCATATTTTTTAATTTTATTTTTGTTATAAAATAATAAAACTAAAAGTGAAAAAATATAAAATAAAATTCGACAGGTTAAAAATATTAAACTAATAAAAAATACGAAAAAAACTCTATAATAATGTAAACAAAAGGACAAGGGGTGAGCAAGTACTTTATGTACTTTTGACCCAGGTCCTAAGAGTGCTGGGAGCCGTTGGCACCAGAAGGTGGTGCCAAAGGCGCCACGTAGGATTCTGGGCCTTTGGCACCATAATCCTGTTGGCACCACATTTCTGAGGTAACCGTTGGCACCATAATTTCTGGTGCCAACGGAATTATTTTTTTTTCCACAAAAATTAACTTAAAATAAAAACTTTATTAATAAAAAAAACATTACAATAAAAAAAACATTACGAAAAACTTAAAATAAAGAAAATACATAACGGAAATAAATAAACTAGTTCTCGGGAGGGGCATACGATGCGCGAATCGCATCCTTTCGACTCTCGATGATTGCCCGGTCCGAGGCCTTTCTTTGATGTTGGTGTCGGGATTTATTCTTCGTCTACGTCTTCGTCGATTAGGTGATGGGATTGTTGGTCGGATTGTGGTGTAGGTTGTAAAACCCCAAATTTTGGGCTTTTAACACGTCACCGTTTCATTATTAATATCGTTCATCCAATAATATTTTTATCAACGACTTTTACAAACTAGAAAATAATACAGTAAATATTATTTTATTTACTTATATTACTTAAAAAGTTGACATTTGAACCATAGTGCTATTTTATTTATTTATTTTTAGACAAATTTTATGTACTCAAATAACTATTAACTATATTATGATTAATAATGACGATCTAAAATGTTACGCATTAAAACTATATACATTAAATTTTAAACACAAACCATTTGTACATTTAACCAAGGCTTGTAAATATCAAACAATTATCACTAATTATATTAAGTCGACACATTTAATCTCCTTGGAGCACCCTTAGTCACATTTTAAATACCTGAACCAATTGGCCATTTACTTTTCATGTATATTGACACAAATCATAATTCAAACAAAAATAAAATGTATACTAAACTTCATTTAACAAATCTTTAGTCTACCTTTCTCGTTTTAGATCCTTTTTCTCACGTTACATATGTAAGCCAAATCAAAAACCAAATCAAAACAAATATTTCTTATACTTGAAAAATCTAAATCATGGTACTTTTCTCTCCACCAAAATCGGAACACCTCACCATTTACAAGAGAGTGTTGTAGCTCCTCTTTGAGCCACATCTTCTAACCAAACATTTGTACTCCATAAAATCTTACTAAGATCTCCAAGATATGCAAAATCTCCATCCCTCTCTCTTAACCGTGTATAATCTTAAGCCACAAACACAAATCTCATACTCCTACTTCACCTCTCTCCCTCGTGTATAAAACCACCACCACCATTTCCATATCTCACACTTCCACCTTCTTCTTTCTTTCTTCTCTGCCGAGAGCAACAAACCACCACAACCTATTCCTTTTCTTTCATGGTTGAGACACAAGTAACGCAAGCACCAACTTCTTTCCTTTCAACTCATGCAACTTGCATTACACGAACATCCCACGAATGCCCTTAGCACCAACTCGGTTTTTGTTTGTTGACAAGCGAACGAATACCCATGTTCTTTCTCGTTGGTAATCATCATGCGTTGAGAGTGTACAAAGAACCATGGTTGTCGGTCATGTGATTTGTTAGTTTGGGTTTGGAAGCCAAATGCATATCGATCCGACGTTTGAAGCTCGGCTTGTCTTCCGTTGTTATCCTATGTTTGTCGCCTCAAAACAGTTGTGAGTTCACAATCTTTGCACTCTTTGAATTCCTGAATTTATATATATGCATTCGTTCCTTAGTAGTAATGTGCTTGAGAAAAATATGTTGTTCAAAAAGCTTAAATGTAAACACCATATTACTGTATCTTCCTGCTTGCAACCAAACTTTGCTTGTTAAAAAGCTTACGGAATATAAGCCTTTAGCATATCATAACATTTCATGCGAGAGTCCTAAAAGTTGGGTGTTTAGAACAAGTGGATATAATGAACCAAAGTGAAAAATAAACATCGAAACCTCATCTTTAGACCACTAAACGAACCACCTAGGATCGAGTGCCCAAAGGTTTTATAGGGTCGAAAGATAGACGAGCTAGCTAAGTATTCATAGTAACTCGAATTACTTAAAATGGTTAAGAAACGAACTAGGAATCACTTACCGAAACATGCCGAACATAACTTATTTTAGTTGAAATATATAAGTGTTAAAACGCGACTTTTTACGACCTACTTTTGACACACTAAACGACCTTGCCCTTAGTCGAGTAAACAACGAAAGTTGTAGACGACCGTGTTGTCTACACGAGCCTATTTTTAGTTTAAACCAAAAGTCTCTATCGAAAACCGTATACTAGATCGAAAGTGACTCGATAAACACTTTTATTCTATAATAGTTTTCAACACCTATTTCGAACATGACTTTACCCTATCAAACGAACTCGGTTTATAAAACTAAACATACGGGTCTCTAGACGACCCGGCTAGCTTTCCAACGATGTTTTTAGTTTATACTACGAATCACTATTGAACTCGCTATTCACTTTCGAAAATAATGCACCACATAGATCTTTCCACCGTTAGTTTATTATGGCCACCGATAGTTCAAATATAGCCACTGTTGGAAACATTGCATGAAACCATATAGAACGTAACCATTCACTTTCTATATTTATAAAATGTTTCTTGTTCCCCAACATTCGACATTCTTGTCTTATGTTTCCTCAACACCAACATGCCTAGTTTCCTTAAAAGAAACATGTTTCACATTTTAAAAACACTTTTATAATAAATATTTAATTTATTTAATTAAATTTATAATAAAAAATATAATATATTTAGGATATTTGAACCATTAAAATAGCCCGAATAAATAAACTGGCCCGACAACAAAATATTTAGTATTCCTAAATATATCCCGATTGAACGACTACATTATTATTAAACCACTAAAGCTTTCACAATTATTAAAACCATCGATTTATTTAATGAACTCAAGCACATACTAGGGGATTATATGCATTGTACATTATTATTACGATAACGGAAACTTGAAAGACTTTTTATGAAATATTATTTTTATAAGACTTAATTAAATAAAAATCATTTTATTTAATTCATTTAAACTATTACCATTCAACCAAGGTAAATACACTTTATTAAATTAAAGGTGTACTTATTACAATAACTTACTATAAGTTTAACACTTAAAATGATAACAACTTAATAAATCTGTGATCATGCATTTTCATTATTATGTGCATTTTTATTATGCATATACTGAGTCATATAAATTACTTAGGTAATTCTACTGCTTCGTGATCACACTGTGCCAGTACGTTCAGTGACATCATCACTACATCATTACTACTGAGGTGAGTTCATGGCCCCATCTTTACTGTTTTATAACTGGGGGAGAAAACATACAAACATTTATTTTTATGCAAGCATGCACAGACAACAACAATTTATTGCCTATTGTTGCCCCATTCCCGTGGACTGTAATAGTTAATAGTGTAGCGCGAAATGTATGGATAGATCTATTCGGGTGTTGACAACACCCGGCCTGTCGTGATCAGCTGTCACGTGATGCTTAGGCCAAGCAGCAGGTTTATGTCATTGTCGGATTAAGGGAAACAAACTTCAGGATAGACCCAATGGGCGTACTGACAATCATGTCTAGCTTCTATTACAGGGCAGTAGGAACTACTGTAGTATTGGGCTGTGATGTCCTGCTACCTTCGTGATGCTTTGCATATTAATACTTTAATTAATTAAACCTGTGAATTCACCAACCTCGTGTTGACCCCCACATTTTACTCTATATGTTTTCTCAGGAAAATAAGCAGGTTCATGTGCATTGGATTCCATCATCATCTAGGGAACATCATATTTACCATCGGGCTGGGATATTTCTACAGACAATATTAAATGTTGATTTCAAGAGAATTTATTTAAATTGTAAATTTAAGTTCATGTAATATGTTTTAAATGATACTTTATGATCATGCTCTGTATACTATTTGCTATCGATCCACCCAAATTAACACCCCAGTTACTATTCCGCTGCATTTGACCAACTTGGGGGTGTTACAGAAATGGTATCAGAGCGATAGTTATAGAGAACCAGATCAAAAACTTAACAATTTTTAAATAATAAAAATTTAAACTGGACTATAACTGAACATAAAAATCAGTTCAAGGAAAAAAATTGATTTTTGGGGACCCTAATAATTAGGCATATAGCATATAGAGCATACATATTATGTGAACTAACCCTTTACGTGCTTTACATATTACGATTATGTAATATCCTTATGAAGCTATTAAAATACTTAAGGTATTTAATAAAACATATAAACATGACATGTTAGTATGGAGCTTTATACTAAAGATGTTCCATCTCGATATTACGTTTTGACTGGTGGTTGGGCTTACGATTTAAAGTGCCCTTGTTCCTCAAACGTTTATAGAATGGCTTCTGAAGTATGATGGCCTGAACAATGCATTGTAACCACAAACAACTTTTGTACATAACAACCCTTAGAAATATTTAAATACAATCTAACTAAATCTTTATAAATATTTAGAAAATCTAAAAAGATTTTATAAATCTTTGAAAAATCTAACTTGATACTGTGAACCTTTGGAAAATCTAACAAGATTTTATAAATCTTTGAAATTATAACTAGATTTTATAAACCTTATAGAAAATCTTGGGAAATCTAACTAGATGTTAACAAATCTTTAAAAATCTAACAAGATCTTTGAATTTTTTTAGAATCATAACTAGATTTTGTAAATCTTTGGAAATCTACAACTCTTTATAAATCCTTGGAAAATATAAATGGATTACGATAAATCTTGAATAATCTAACTAGATTTTTGTAAATCTTGAGAAACTTTATTCCAACTAACTCTTTGAAAATCTTATTTACTAATTGGAAATTTTGCCTTTGGAGGTCTAACAAAATCATTTAGTATCTAACTAAACTTAATAAATTTCATAATAAATTCTTAGCTAGTAGTACTAGCTAGTAGGTAAAATTACTCCTTTCAAACATTGCATAATGCTTTACAGCATGAAAAACTTTGCACTATCATATGCATCATACATGAGCATTCATTCATTTTGATCACTGGAACTTTGAACAATACATTATGATTGTGAGTATTCAATCATAGGATCACAGGAACATTTTGTATGACTACATTTTTATGAGCATACAAACATACTATTATTCATTGAACATTTCGTATGACTACATCTTTATGAGCATACAAAACATACAATTGATCATTTTTGGGACTATTAAATCACCTAGAACATATGAGCATATGCATACATTATTTTAGATTTTATATAGTCTAAAACCATGATCACAAGTATTTAAGTTTACCAAGTATGTAAACTCACTACAAAATAAATGTACACATACCCTCTTTATACTATAAGTAATAATACGGGTCAACGAAAGCCACCTTTTGACATTCTAACTTCACACTTATTAAATTTTAATAAGTGTCATACGTTTTATACTACTAAAACTATATGTTTTATAATTACTACTTATACTTTCACCATAAAAACCAAATCACCTTAGATTTGAACATCTACTCACGAAACACAACTCATTGACTCATACACTTTGGTTTCGTAATATTTATTTTTAGATATTATATTCGTTTTGATGGTAAGCCTTGCCGGAAATAGTTAAGTAGGTTGGGTTATGAAATCCTTATTGAAACGAATTAGGACGCTTTTTCGTTTGAATAAAGAAATCATAGGTCACCGAACCATGAAGTTATAAATTTTTACTTTACATGGATAAGGACGCTTGTCGATGTAAATAAAAATTTATAAACAAGTGGGCTTAAATATATTCGACGTGACTCGTTATCGATATTATTTTTCCAGTTATGGAGCGTATTTCTTTTGGCTCACAGTTCGTCCAAAATACCTTATCATTGTTAAATCTTTATAAAGATTCATGTTCATCTCTCTTGGATCATAGCATTGTGCTATTGATTCTCGACTTATTTTTCTTTTTCCCAACATCACATCACATAAGCTTGTTGAAGCTTAATAGACTTAAAAATCTCTTGAAGGACTATTAAAATATTAAGAAGCCTTATCTATGCACACTGAGGCCCGATAAGGCCCATGAAACACAATGAATAGAGCCAAGACTTAAAACGAACGTGCACTATTTTATCCAACCTTGTAAACTATCAGGGACTTATGTTGCCATTTGTCAAACATATTATAAGCCCTAGGATAATAACACAAAACTCTAAAGAATAAACATGGATTTCAATGAACTTAAAAGAAGTCCTAGTTGATTTAACACGGATTAAAAACCCTAGGGGTTAATTTTGCCACTTTTGAAACTAAATTTAAGCCCTAGGTTATTTCGTTAGAAAAATATTTGTGCCCTAAGGGCCACATTACAAAAATAGAAGGACCAAACGTGTAAATTAACAAAACATAAAGGACGAGTTACTTTATGAATTAAAAATTTACTCCTCGGAGAATATGATTAATAACTACATTCTAAATATCACCTATGAGTCTAAACTTGAGTTCACAAGATTACACGTTCAAGAAAAAGTGTCCTCACTTATTCCCTGGACGAGTAACTTCATCTTAAGCTTTGAGGACAAAGCTAAAATAACGTGTAAGTGCTGTAAAACCCCAAATTTTGGGCTTTTAACACGTCACCGTTTCATTATTAATATCGTTCATCCAATAATATTTTTATCAACGACTTTTACAAACTAGAAAATAATACAGTAAATATTATTTTATTTACTTATATTACTTAAAAAGTTGACATTTGAACCATAGTGCTATTTTATTTATTTTATTTTAGACAAATTTTATGTACTCAAATAACTATTAACTATATTATGATTAATAATGACGATCTAAAATGTTACGCATTAAAACTATAGAGTTGAGATCTATTTAGACCATATAAGTAGCATAGACTCTCTAAACCAATCTCCACCGTTCTTTCATTTTTCATCCAACGATCAATATCACCCACCTTCCACACTAAAAAGAGAAAAATAATCGACCTATATGTTTTAGACACACTGTCACTTTCAAAAATAAAATAAAATAAACCAGGCTCTCCAAAACCCACCTTGTTGCAGCACCTCCCCAACCACCAATCTTTTTTGCGTCGAGCTCCCAACCACCCAACTTTTCCGTTGAGCTGCGCAACCAGCCAGCTTTTTTCGGTGAATTTCTTCGTCATAAGCATCTAATTATCATGATCGGATCCACTTTTCACATTTGAGATCTGAGATTCACATTATGTAAGAACATATGTGAGAAATGAAATTAGATATAAGTGAAAGTGATGGAAGATGATAATGATGATGTGGCAGGTATGGGTTTGAGATGGGTTGATATCCACATTATACTTTTAACTGTGATATGTATATACCTTAGATCGGCATCCACTATATGTACACATGTATAGGATGTGGCTTGTTGGTGCTGGCATGATTTGCTAGTTTCTAAAGTTGTTTCTCATCTAGTTGTAGTTTGATATGTTATTTCATTGCGTTAATTTATTGTAAAATTGTTTTCTGTAATTTTAGGATTAAGCAATATAACAAAGTCATACTTGGGCAGAAGATTGAAACGAGCCATACTGACATTGTCCATGATGTGTGCATAGATTATTATGGAAAGAGATCAGCATCATCAGATGAAACCATCAGAATAGATGGTGTAAGTAGTATGTAGTTCTAACTCTCAACATGTTGCTACTTTGAAAGGCCACAACGGTCCTGTGTGGCAGGTTTCTTAGGCAAACTTCAAGTTTGGCTCACTTCTTGCATCGTGTTCATAGTCTGCGATAGTTTGGAGAGAAGGCCATTTGTACAAATGGACACAATGTCACGTTATTGAAAGAAGTTGTAGATGGCGGGTGGCAACAAATGACCAGTATCGAGTAACATGTTTTAAGAGGCCACGTTATGTTCTTATAGTGCATTTTACTATTGATGTATTTTTGGATAATAGGAATGGTATTTGTGATTAGTTATGTATATGGCACAATTGAGAATCATATTTGTTTTATAAGTTTGTTTTTTCATGTGAAACTTGTTTCATCAGAAGGGTAGACTAATTTTATAAGTCTGTTTTTTCACGCTGAATCATATATGATTCTACGAGAATCATATATGATTCTACATGAATCATATATGATTCTACATGAATCATATATGATTCTACATGAATCATATATGATTCACTATGAATCATATATGATTCACTATGAATCATATATGATTCACTATGAATCATATATGATTCACTATGAATCATATATGATTCTACATGAATCATATATGATTCACTATGAATCATATATGATTCACTATGAATCATATATGATTCACTATGAATCATATATGATTCTACATGAATCATATATGATTCACTATGAATCATATATGATTCATGTAGAATCATATATGATTCACTATGAATTTCATTTTATTTATGTTAAGTTTTTTTTAATTATGTTGAGTATTTACAACTGATAATTTGCATAAAGTATGATCTAGGAATCATATATGATTTTACAAGAAGAATGATATATGATTCTGCATGAATCATATATGATTAGGCATGAATCATATATGATTCTACATGAATCATATATAATTCTGCAGGAATCATATATGATTTACAGGAATTATCTATCTTTAATATGATATGGATATAAAAAAAATTTCAAGTCTACAACCATCTATAGCATTTGCCAAACAATATAAGTATACAGTTGTTAAAAAATTCAGCATAATAGCATGTAAAATACCATACTTTTTTCTACAAAGGTAAAATAAATTTACTACTTGTTAAAAACAAGACGACTAACTGCACCTAAAAGAGCACTTGTTCGCACGAGTCTTTGGGAATAGACACTAGTTACTTTTTCTATAGACCTGCAAAGTATTAGAAAATCAATTGCTCTTCTCCCTGTAATGAGTTCCAAGTGCACTACACAGAAGCCATAGATGTATGATTTAAAGGTAAGTTGCCGCGCCATTGCGTAATCTCGAGCACAGTAGTTGTAGGCACCCATCAGTAGTGTGGAGACATGGATATTGTGTCCACTAGGCCCCACCTTTACCAAACAAAAATCCGACAACTTGGCATGATAACCTTCTAATAAAATGTTAGAGCATTTCAAGCCCCAATATATAACAGGTGGGTTCATGTGGTCGTGCATAATAGTTAGTTGCGTGTGCTGCATCTTTATCTTGGCATTCCAATCAAGTACTTTTGTATTGGGATGTAGACCTGAAACAACATTTACAATTAGCCCATATACTAATACGTATACTAACATTACACATAAGTGATTATCTAATGGCATAAAATGATGAGTCTTATTCTGTTGACGAACTTAGAATCAAATATTGGCATATTGCTTCGGTGCATATATACGGTCCTTTCTTCTCTGTGTAAATCATATACCTTGAAAGTATCCAAAACTACATTTTGTTATAAGAATGGCAATAGATCATGTCGATTAAATAACGACCTCTATCGGGCCAAGCAAGTGAAAGTAAAAATCAACTAAACATGAAACATGCCAAATGGGACGACTAAATCAAACTATATAACAGATCGACTACCATATACGAAAAAGTATAATGGTAATCCTATTTGAACCTGTAAACGGTATACGCGCTAGATTGACCTACGCCATGCGACACAAAAAGTTCTAAAACTCGTCTTCCATACGTCAAATTGTGGCCCATTGCTCTCTAATCGCATAAAATCGTCATATGTAGATCAATCTTAAATAAAGATTAGTTGGCAAAATCCTTAACGTGCTTACTATAGTCGTATGTTAGTTATAGTATTTGTTCCTATACATTCATGTCACTATCAGACACCATAAACCATTTAGATGAGCTATCATTGCTAAAATGAATTCTAAGATACCTTATCAGATGTTTAAAATGATAACTTAATCAGCATAGATATATCGTTGTTAGCGTCCTTCCGAATATGGGTCAGACTGATCCACTGATACAAAGCCGTCCTATGAATTTTGGAGCCCTGCGCCAAAATTATATCTATCGTGTGTAAAAGTTCCTAACTTAATAATATAACAGATCGACTACCATATACGAAAAAGTATAATGGTAATCCTATTTGAACTTGTAAAACATGGGTCCAAATGTCTAACGTAATCCCTTTTTTTATCCATACGAGAAAGTAGATGTTTAAACATTTTACCTTAATGCAAACCATCCTTAATTTGCCATTGGTTCATTAAGAGGCAAATAAGTGGCTTTATACTTGAAACATAAAGAAAGAGTAGGAAATGTGTATGTTCCATATAGCACGACAAAATGAGCTAGTATTTGCAGGGAATCAAGCCTAAACTATGGTTATCTTCACTCTAAGTTGGTTAAATTTGTTTTGTATCAGATCATTTTCACCAATCATAATATAACATTAAAACTATAACTTATTTGAAATTAACTATCGAAATAAAGCTACACTCAATGATTTCCAACAATAAGGAACCGAATTCAACCTTTATTGATGCGATCTCTAGCAAATATGCTCCGGTTGAAGATCGTCGTTGCCAGTAGGTGATCGTATTCTCTGGTGGAAGATTGTCGTCATCCATGATCGTCGTCTCGGTGGAATATCGTCATCGCTAGTAGATCATATTCTCTCAGGTGGAAGATCGTCGTCATATTCTGTGTGAGTTGAGAAAGAAGTGGCTGGTAAAAAGACAGTGCCACCCTTTTAGTATGAGTTTAAAAATTAAATAAATAAATGTAATCTCAACCATTGATATATCTAAATATGAAAGGCCCAGATTATCTCACGAGGTCTATGATAAAAATATGGTCTATACGGAACTTTTTCCTAAAACTATATACATTAAATTTTAAACACAAACCATTTGTACATTTAACCAAGGCTTGTAAATATCAAACAATTATCACTAATTATATTAAGTCGACACATTTAATCTCCTTGGAGCACCCTTAGTCACATTTTAAATACCTGAACCAATTGGCCATTTACTTTTCATGTATATTGACACAAATCATAATTCAAACAAAAATAAAATGTATACTAAACTTCATTTAACAAATCTTTAGTCTACCTTTCTCGTTTTAGATCCTTTTTCTCACGTTACATATGTAAGCCAAATCAAAAACCAAATCAAAACAAATATTTCTTATACTTGAAAAATCTAAATCATGGTACTTTTCTCTCCACCAAAATCGGAACACCTCACCATTTACAAGAGAGTGTTGTAGCTCCTCTTTGAGCCACATCTTCTAACCAAACATTTGTACTCCATAAAATCTTACTAAGATCTCCAAGATATGCAAAATCTCCATCCCTCTCTCTTAACCGTGTATAATCTTAAGCCACAAACACAAATCTCATACTCCTACTTCACCTCTCTCCCTCGTGTATAAAACCACCACCACCATTTCCATATCTCACACTTCCACCTTCTTCTTTCTTTCTTCTCTGCCGAGAGCAACAAACCACCACAACCTATTCCTTTTCTTTCATGGTTGAGACACAAGTAACGCAAGCACCAACTTCTTTCCTTTCAACTCATGCAACTTGCATTACACGAACATCCCACGAATGCCCTTAGCACCAACTCGGTTTTTGTTTGTTGACAAGCGAACGAATACCCATGTTCTTTCTCGTTGGTAATCATCATGCGTTGAGAGTGTACAAAGAACCATGGTTGTCGGTCATGTGATTTGTTAGTTTGGGTTTGGAAGCCAAATGCATATCGATCCGACGTTTGAAGCTCGGCTTGTCTTCCGTTGTTATCCTATGTTTGTCGCCTCAAAACAGTTGTGAGTTCACAATCTTTGCACTCTTTGAATTCCTGAATTTATATATATGCATTCGTTCCTTAGTAGTAATGTGCTTGAGAAAAATATGTTGTTCAAAAAGCTTAAATGTAAACACCATATTACTGTATCTTCCTGCTTGCAACCAAACTTTGCTTGTTAAAAAGCTTACGGAATATAAGCCTTTAGCATATCATAACATTTCATGCGAGAGTCCTAAAAGTTGGGTGTTTAGAACAAGTGGATATAATGAACCAAAGTGAAAAATAAACATCGAAACCTCATCTTTAGACCACTAAACGAACCACCTAGGATCGAGTGCCCAAAGGTTTTATAGGGTCGAAAGATAGACGAGCTAGCTAAGTATTCATAGTAACTCGAATTACTTAAAATGGTTAAGAAACGAACTAGGAATCACTTACCGAAACATGCCGAACATAACTTATTTTAGTTGAAATATATAAGTGTTAAAACGCGACTTTTTACGACCTACTTTTGACACACTAAACGACCTTGCCCTTAGTCGAGTAAACAACGAAAGTTGTAGACGACCGTGTTGTCTACACGAGCCTATTTTTAGTTTAAACCAAAAGTCTCTATCGAAAACCGTATACTAGATCGAAAGTGACTCGATAAACACTTTTATTCTATAATAGTTTTCAACACCTATTTCGAACATGACTTTACCCTATCAAACGAACTCGGTTTATAAAACTAAACATACGGGTCTCTAGACGACCCGGCTAGCTTTCCAACGATGTTTTTAGTTTATACTACGAATCACTATTGAACTCGCTATTCACTTTCGAAAATAATGCACCACATAGATCTTTCCACCGTTAGTTTATTATGGCCACCGATAGTTCAAATATAGCCACTGTTGGAAACATTGCATGAAACCATATAGAACGTAACCATTCACTTTCTATATTTATAAAATGTTTCTTGTTCCCCAACATTCGACATTCTTGTCTTATGTTTCCTCAACACCAACATGCCTAGTTTCCTTAAAAGAAACATGTTTCACATTTTAAAAACACTTTTATAATAAATATTTAATTTATTTAATTAAATTTATAATAAAAAATATAATATATTTAGGATATTTGAACCATTAAAATAGCCCGAATAAATAAACTGGCCCGACAACAAAATATTTAGTATTCCTAAATATATCCCGATTGAACGACTACATTATTATTAAACCACTAAAGCTTTCACAATTATTAAAACCATCGATTTATTTAATGAACTCAAGCACATACTAGGGGATTATATGCATTGTACATTATTATTACGATAACGGAAACTTGAAAGACTTTTTATGAAATATTATTTTTATAAGACTTAATTAAATAAAAATCATTTTATTTAATTCATTTAAACTATTACCATTCAACCAAGGTAAATACACTTTATTAAATTAAAGGTGTACTTATTACAATAACTTACTATAAGTTTAACACTTAAAATGATAACAACTTAATAAATCTGTGATCATGCATTTTCATTATTATGTGCATTTTTATTATGCATATACTGAGTCATATAAATTACTTAGGTAATTCTACTGCTTCGTGATCACACTGTGCCAGTACGTTCAGTGACATCATCACTACATCATTACTACTGAGGTGAGTTCATGGCCCCATCTTTACTGTTTTATAACTGGGGGAGAAAACATACAAATGTTTATTTTTATGCAAGCATGCACAGACAACAACAATTTATTGCCTACTGTTGCCCCATTCCCGTGGACTGTAATAGTTAATAGTGTAGCGCGAAATGTATGGATAGATCTATTCGGGTGTTGACAACACCCGGCCTGTCGTGATCAGCTGTCACGTGATGCTTAGGCCAAGCAACAGGTTTATGTCATTGTCGGATTAAGGGAAACAAACTTCAGGATAGACCCAATGGGCGTACTGACAATCATGTCTAGCTTCTATTACAGGGCAGTAGGAACTACTGTAGTATTGGGCTGTGATGTCCTGCTACCTTCGTGATGCTTTGCATATTAATACTTTAATTAATTAAACCTGTGAATTCACCAACCTCGTGTTGACCCCCACATTTTACTCTATATATTTTCTCAGGAAAATAAGCAGATTCATGTGCATTGGATTCCATCATCATCTAGGGAACATCATATTTACCATCGGGCTGGGATATTTCTACAGACAATATTAAATGTTGATTTCAAGAGAATTTATTTAAATTGTAAATTTAAGTTCATGTAATATGTTTTAAATGATACTTTATGATCATGCTCTGTATACTATTTGCTATCGATCCACCCAAAGTAACACCCCAGTTACTATTCCGCTGCATTTGACCAACTTGGGGGTGTTACATAGGTTGTGGTTGTGATTGAGTTTGTGGTTGTGAACCCATTTGTGATTGTTGAAATTGTTGAAACTTCGCCCATTGTTCTTGTTGGTATTTCATGTAAGCTTCATTTTGTTGTGGTGGGAAAAACGGAGAATAGAAGTGTTGGGGTTGAGAAGACGAACCCGGATTCGAAGATGAACCGGGATTGTAGTTTTGGAATTGATTGGAGGGATCGTTAAGCATGTTGTTAGTCCAATTAGGATCCATTTTTTGTAAAGAAATTAGGATTGGAAGTAATAGATTGGATTGGAAAAAATGGATGAAATGAGGTATAATATATAGGGATTTGTAGAATGTTTTTTGAAATTTTTTTTTTAAAACCCAACGGCTAGTTTTTTTCAAAATATATATATATATATTTTTTTTTAATAACCCTAGCCAACGGCTAGTTTTTTAAAAATTATTTTTTTTTTCAAAAAACAACCATACCAACGACTAGAAAAAACAAGAAAAAAAAAGGGTACTTAACGCGAGCTGTTGGGGCTGGCGCGAGGTCCGTTGGCGCAAGCCACGATACCGTGCGCCATTGAAGGACTGGCGCCAAAGGGCTAACAGTCACCCTTGGCACCACCGCTCCCCCACTCTAATAATATAACCCAAGCAAAAATGCCTTAACCTGACGGGAATCGAAACTCGCATTAATTGAGGTAGGGCATGCCCTTATCAGGTAAGGGGCGAGTATCGAGTTTAATTAGTGATTTTAATTGAGTTTGGGATAGGGAGCGAGAGTATCATCTATGATTCACTCCATTCAAATAATATACGAGAATTGGTTAAGATGTTTAACTACTACGTTTAATTGTATATTTAGGGCCCGTTTGGTTTGAAGTCGGGTTTTACTTTAAGTGTGGTTTATAAAGTAGATGATTTAGGATTAGATGTGATGTAATAAAAAAAATTATTAATTATAATAGGATAAAATAATTTTATTTAATATTTTATTATTTTAAATTATTATATAAATAATTATAAAGCAATAAAAAAATGAACAAGTGGTTGTAAATTTTGGTGACCCCACATTTTCTTGATAAAAATGAAAAACACCAAGTGAGATGGTTTTTCTCTTTCTTCTACTGTTGGGTTATATTTCCATTGTCAGAAAGCCAAGATCACATAACAAACAATTTTTTTTTTACTTTGGCTTGTATCCAAATCTTTAAAACCAGTCAACCAAACGGACCCTTAAACTTGTTTGCCAGTATTATGTTGGAGACTGTAAAAGACTCCCCTTCTTATTAGACATAGTTTTTAGGTCTTTCACTCATTTTTTCGATATAATGTTGTTAGTTTTTTTCCAGAGTTGAGATGAATATAGATTATTTTTTTTAACATAAATCACATCAACCAATCATGTTTATTCAAACCACCTATACCTTTTTTAAATTATTAAATATATCACAAACGGTAAATCGTCAACTGACAAAAACTACGCAATTACAACGAGAATTAAATCATTTTTCTATCGAGGGGCATATGTATATACTTTCGTCGAACTTTTTTTCTTGAGAAAATCATATATGATTCGTAATCATATATGATGCGTGATACGCATCATATATGATTTTCTCAGAAAAAAAAGTTCGTCGAAAGTATATACATGTGCTCATCGATAGAAAATTGATTTAATTCTCGTCACGATGGTATGTTTCGTTTTGCGTAACGATTAATAGTTTGTGAGATATTTAATTTTAAAAAATATTTTTTTTTAAATGAAGAAAATGAATGACTATAATTGATTAATTGAGTTTATGTTAAAAAATAGTTTATATTGAACTTTCTTTGTTTTTCTTATCTTTGTAAGACTACAAAATTATGCTTATATACGCTTTATAATATCGATCAATATGTTAGAAATTATGATTTACACAAGAATTCATTTTGGCATCACATTTTGTGAGGCTTGGTAATCCAAAAAAAAGTGGTGTCAAAAAATTTTAAAAGTTATACCACAGGTCACATATACCCCATTTTATTACAACAATAAAAAAAAATATTTTCTTACTAGTTGAGCTGATGATTTTGACGCCAACGACTTTGGCACTAAGTCCAATGTGACAAGCTAAACAAATTTATAGGCTAGTGGTACCAACCGAGGATTACAACCCACCATACCTCAAGCTTTAAATGTGTAAAATCAATCCACTTATTAAAAAAGAGAGTATTTTAAAAAAATCAAGATTTTAAATAAATATATATAATGTGCAATAAAATTTCATCAAGTTTCCATACACCGTCGAAAACCTCTAGCTTAGCCACTGTTTAAACGTTTGCCCATTTATCATTAAAAGTTGTGTCTGGTCAGGGGCGGAGAAAAAAAATTGATTCGAAATGTCAGACTTTAATATTTTTTATAAAATACACTACAAATTATTACTAAGGGGGTCAAATTATTAAAAAATCTTAAAATTTTCAAAAATTTACATCTACAAAATTTTCGGTAAAAAATCACATGACCTTTGTAACCCCTCTCCCTCCGCCCTTGTGTCTAGTATAAAACAATCTTTCAAATTTGGTTCGATGTACGTGGATATATTGCTAAAAGTCCAAAACGACGAAAAAGGATAGGAACCAAAATTAAGGTCAATGTTTATATGATTTAAAGTCGTAACTAATTATAATAACCATACGATAAAACGTGTTGAATAATCATATGATTATTTCCTAAAAAGAATATAAGATTTGTTACACGCGCCATAATAAGCGTTTGGTCATATGGTCCAAAACGTGCATTCTGAATAAAAGGTGACTATTCAATCTGATTGGTGATTTGACCATGACCCACACATGTGGGGTACACACTGTATCACGAGACATAGGCCACGTGTCCTCGAAGATGCCTTACACATTTTTCACTTTTCATGATTTTCTTTTTGGATATGTCATTCGGGTCAGGATCAATGTAGGCCCATGGGCTCTTCTAACCATCATAAAGCTAAAAGCTTTCAAAAGCTTTTGCAATTTTTATGTCAATTTTGATTCTTTGCTTTTTTAGAGATATTTACTATTAGTGTGGCTGGATAGTAAAAAGTTTAAATAAGCTAAGCTAAAACGAGCTCGAGTTCGAGCTTAAGTTGCAGCTCATTTATCAGTTGAGCTTAAGCTCGAGTTTTACATAAAAGCTCGATTGGGTTCGTGAACCTAAACGACACTAGAATACTCTAAATATCAACATGTATGCAAATTATGCATTTGTGTTATAAGGAGCTCAATAAGAAGCTTATTAATGAGTTGAGCTCAACCCAAGTTGTAAGTTTTCAGTGCAAAATTATACACACAATCCGAGACCGAGCGTATATAACAAAATCACCCGTCAAGCTTGAGCTTTATAAACTTAAACGAGCCGAGCTTAAGCTCTGGTAGGCTCAGGCTTGGCTCGGCTTGATTCAACCCATAAATTACGCCTAAGTGGACAAGCTTTTAAGGACTTTATAGTCTGGGCTTATAGTCCTCATAAAATTTTGTGAGGATGGTGCTGATCCAGGGGATCGATATTCCCTCGAAAACGACTATTCACAAAGTTTGTGTAAAACATTGTGAAAACCAAGTGCCATTTAGATGTTCAACTTGTTGAGATTTTGATTACGAGTGGCGAGATTTGCGCGGGCAACCTAGAGCTCCGACATCCCAACAAGATCTTACGAAATCCTCAAGTCCGGACATGAAAATTGATCTGACAATATACACGCTTTTTTTCTAGACAGTTTTAGAGTGTTTTACCAAAGGCGAAAATATCTGTATTTTAAACAGGTAACTAGAATCATATATACAACATACAGCAGCTATAATCAATTACACATAACTTGATATTCCAGAAAGCATTGACAAAGCGCGATAATAGTATAACGAGGGAGGGAAAAATGACTAAATATTGTCGGGTGCACATAGAATTTTGAACCGTAATACTAGAAACATATTTTGATTGACCGGGTGCGTTTAACATATATATATATATATAGAAAAAATCGATGTTTTTTCTAAAAAATTAACATTACATCGAAAGAATTCGTTCATATGGTTCCGGGCACCCGCGGGAACTTCCCTGGTTCCGTCCCTCAGTGTAAGCATCTTTAGCACCAAGACAGAAAGACCATGGATTACGAGGTACACATACATAGCTATCTTTACAGAATAAGACTAAAAGGTATACCATGTTTAGGTTAGTTTATCATAAAAAGGCTTACGGGTTTTGCCAGAAAGCCATCTCGAAACATCTCTATCAGGTGGTAAGATCAACCAACATGGTGCATCTATAATTCTATGTCAAAGACGAACTAGCCGTGATAAAAAAACCTTAAACACAGTACACGTAGATAGTCTCACATATGCATAAGGAGAAAACGATATGCATATGTGAGACTATCTACGTTGCATAAGGAGAAAAACCTTACACATATGTCCACACAATGAGCAAGTTGCATCAGTAACCATCTTGAAAAAACGATAGAGAGCAGAAAAGCCTAAACTAAATACAACCTTCTCAGATCAAAAGTGGCAAACGTTGCATACGTTAGCAGAAAAACAAATAGCGGTGCTAACATAACTAGCGAATAACATGAACAGCAATATATATGATGTATTCAAGGGGGTGTTTGGATTAGCTAATTTTGGGGGCATATTGGCTTATTTAGTGAAGCTTATTGCAGGGCTTTTCCAAACTGCATAAGCTTATTTAATGAAGCTTAGTGCAGGGCTTTTCCATCACAGACATTAATTCTAGAGGAAACATATAGACCTTTACTCAAGTTCATAATATTAAAAGCTTAAGAACAGCAATTTCAATTATGTAAAGCTCATATCACATTAAAGACCATACAAACCCTTAACAGAAACTTTAACTTATGCTATATCAGATATACTACTGATACATACTGGAATCACACCAGACTGCATACTTGAATCAGATGCATACCTAGCTGGACGACTAGGACAAGGGACTAGGGGGGAGAGGTGGAGATCCTTTTTTAGGTACCCATGGTTTCTTCTTCGGTGCATAATCGACGTTAATCTCTTGGCCCATAAGTAACTTACGATGCAGCTTGTGTCTTGCTTTTGCAGCATCTTCAATGTTATCATACTTGACGAATCCAAAGAACCTTTCACCATTCTCCGAGTGAACAACAGCGTCACATGGACCATATCTACCAAAAAACACCCGCAAGTCATCTTGGCTGCAGTAAGGATCAAGATTATGGACATAAAGCCATGTTGAAGCATCTTTAACATTAGGTTTTCCACAGCCCTCACAACGACTAGGAGTCACGGGGCTAGGACTCCTAGGACTAGAACTCTTGGGATTAGAACTCCTGAGACCAGAACTCCTGAGACTAGAACTCATGGGACTAGAACTCCTGAGACTAGAACTCTTGAGACTAGAACTCATGGGACTAGAACTCCTGTGGTGTCTCCCACTCCTTTGGTGTCTGCTGCCACCAAGGTGGTGACTCGGACTCTTGGGGCTAGGACTCCTAAGACTAGAGCTCGTGGGATTATAACTCCTAGTAGTACTCGGACTCCTGTAGCGTCTCCGACTGGGACTTCTTTGGTGACTCGGACTGGGACTTCTTTGGTGACTGGTTCTACCACGGTGGCGACAAGGACTCCTAAGACTAGAGCTCCTGGGACAATAACTCCTAGGACTCGGACTCCTGTAGCGTCTCGGACTGGGACTTCTTTGGTGACTGGTTCTACCACGGTGGCGACTAGGACTCCTGAAATCATAATCACAACTGGAGTAACTCCTTTTGTGACTCCTGCTACCACCGTGTTGACTCGGACTCCTGGAGTATTCATAATGAATCCTTTTGTGACTCCTTTTGTGTCTCCTGCTACCACCGTGTTGAGTCGGACTCCTGGAGTATCCATAATGAATCCTTTTGTGACTCCTTTTGTGACTTCTACCACGGTGGTGACTTGGACTCCTGAAATCATAATCAGGACTGGAGGAATAACTCCTTTTGTGACTCCTCCTGCTACCACCGTGTGTAATCGAACTCTTGGAGTACTCATAATGACTCCTTTTGTGACCGCTTCTACCACGGTGGTGACTCGTACTCTTGAAATCATAATCAGGACTCGAGGAGTAACTCCTTTTGTGACTCTTGCTACCACCGTGTCGACTCGGAGTCATCGAGTACTCATAATGACTCCTTTTGTGACTCCTGCTACGACCGTGCTGACTCGGACTCCTGGGATACTCATGATGACTTCTTTTGTGACTCTTGCAACCACCGTGTCGACTCGGACTCATGGAGTACTCATAATGACTCCTTTTACGACACATGCTACCACCCTGTTTATTCGGGCTCCTGGAGTACTCATAATGATTCCTTCTACGACACCTGCTACGACCGTGATCACTCGGAGTCATGGAGTACTCATAACGACTCCTTTTATGACTCCTGCTACCACTGTGGTCACTCGGATTACTCGACTCATAAGGATCCATTACCCAAATCTCGTTGCGATAAGTCTAGCAAAACAGAAAGATGGCTATCAACACTTGGAAGAAGCTCGAAAGCACAAAGAATAGTGAATCGTAGAAAGAACTCAAGAAGAGGTCCTTTTATAAAAGATGAGGGCAATGCCGACTCAAACTTAAATATTTTTTGAATCGAGTTTCCTTTTTGCATGGTGACCCATAAGAATTAGAATGAACGAACAGAGGCCCAAACCTTATCAGACTTAAAAAAACAGGCAAGCCCATATCTAAGAAAGACAAAAAATTTGATATATAAAAGTTAGATATCAATTAATCAATTTTATGTTTTTAACCATCTTTTTTTATGAAACTGAAAAAAACTCATTCTCATATTCGTTAGTTTTTAAATTAGATATTTCAAAAACCATTATCGCTACGTAAAACGAACATTTCAATGCGACAAAAATTAAATCATCTTTTTGTATATGGACACTTTTATATACTTTTGACGAATTTTATTTTGTTTTTTTCCGTTCTTTTTTTATAAGGATACTTCTGTGTACTCTTTACAAACTTTTTTTTTCATATTTTTTCGATTATGTTTGAAAATGATTATATGAAATCACAAATGATTGTGATACATGTAATTGAAAAAAAGAATCATCAAAGCATGTGGAAAGTATATCGAAGTAATGGTCTGATTTTTTTTTCATTTTGATTAAAAAATAAATGATTATGATTTGTTCATCGAGTTTTACTAAATTTTGAATTTTCGCTGATCTCAACACATATAAGATAATATATAGTCGAAGAATGTTATTCGGGCTAGGATCAATGTAGGCCCATGGGCTATAACCATCATAAAGCTAAAGCTCTGAAAAGCTTAATTTTGATTTTTTTTAGAGATATTCATGTTTAATGTGGAAATGAGCCAGACGTACGTAAAAAGTTCAAGATCAAATCGATAAAAATTTTAAACAAGTTAAGCTTAAATGAGCTCGAGCCCGAGTTTAAGCTCAAGTTGCATAATTATTGAGTTAAATCTTGAGAAAACTTGATTGGGTTTGCGAGTTGAAAATACTTTAAATATTAAAAATATACAAAAAGTTACTCTGCGCCAGGATCAATGTAGGCCCATGAGCTCTAACCTCATAAATAGAAAACAAAGAAGCTTGCCAATTTTATGTCAATTTTGATTTTTTTTGAGATATTTATGCATCACGTGGAAATAAACCCGAGCCAGAAAAGTTCAAGATTAGATCGTAAAATTGGGAATCATGTCAAGCCTAAACGAGCTCGTGCTCGGTTTGAACATAAGTTGCAGCTCGTTTATCAATTGAGTTCAATCCATATATTTATATACAAAACTCGATTGGGTTCGCAAGCCCAAATGGCAATAGAATACTCTAAATGTCAAATATATAAAAATACATTATGCATTTGTGTTATAAAGAGCTAAATAACAAGCTTATTCATGAGCTGAGCTTGAGCCAAGTTCTAAGTTTCATTGCCACATTATACAAACGAATCAAGCCCGAGACTATATAAAAAAACCGCGAGCCAAGCTCGAGCATAAAAAAATAAAGCTCAAACAGAGCCGAACTTTAGCTTATAAACTTAAACGAGACAAGCTCGAGCTCTGACAGGTTCAGACACAGGCTCGGCTCGATTCAACTCCTAAACTACGCCGAAGTGGACAAGTTTTAAAGAGTTTATAGAATGGGCTTATTATAGCCCTCATAAAGTTTTGTGAAGATGGTGCTGGTCCAGGTGACACATATATATTGGCTCGGTAATGACTTCACACAGTTAGTGTAAAATAAAACATTGTGAGAACCAAGTACCATTTAGATGTCCAACTTGTTCGATTACAAGTGCCGAGATTTGAGCGGGCAACCTAGAACTTCGAAATCCTAATGTTCGGCCGACCGTACTTGAAAAACGATCTCACAGTATGCAGCACCAACACAGAAATTAAGACCAGGGATTACGAGGTAAACAGAAGCTTGTTGAAACTTCAGTTTAAACCAACCTCAAAAATTTACTTTATTTATTCTTTTTTTATTCTTTTTTTAAGATTCAAAAAAACTTTAAAATTATTTTATAAAAATAACATTGCACATATGTCCACACAAAACATATATGACGTATTCAAGGGGGCTTATTGGCTTATTTAGTGAAGCTTATTGAGGGCTTCTTGGCTTAGTTGTGCAGAAATTTTTGCAGGGCTTTTCCAAACTGCATATAAGCTCTAGCAAATAAGCTACTTCAAACAAAGAGAAGTATGCACCAGTTCCTCTAGAACTGAAAACGCAAACCAAAATTAGCTAAGTATAATTCAAACATAATCTATGATATCAGATAATAAATCTGTCTTTCTGTCTTTCTTATTTCTTTCAGCTAATTTTAATTATGTAAAGCTCATATCACATTGTAGACATACACCACACCGCCAGAGCTTTGATATGATCGACTTAAACAGAATCCGTTTCCCACAGACTTGGACCAAAGCGAGAATCATCCATACTTGAATCAGACGCATACCTAGCTGGACGACTAGGACAAGGGACTAGGGGGATAGGTGGAGATCCTTTTTTAGCTGGTACCAATGGTTTCTTCTTCGGTGCATAATCGACGTTAATCTCTTGGCCCATAAGTAACTTACGATGTAGCTTGTGTCTTGCTTTTGCAGCATCTTCAATGTTATCATACTTGACGAATCCAAAGAACCTTTCACCATTCTCCGAGTGGACAACAGCGTCACATGGACCATATCTACCAAAAAACGTCCGCAAGTCATCTTGGCTGCAGTAAGGATCAAGATTATCGACATAAAGCCATGTTGAAGCATCTTTAACATTAGGTTTTCCACAGCCCTCACAACGACTAGGAGTCACGGGGCTAGGACTCCTGTACGTCCTAGGACTAGAACTCTTGGGACTAGGAATCCTGTGTGTCCTAGGACTAGGACTCCTGTGCGTCCTAGGACTCCTGTGCGTCCTAGGACTAGGACTCCTGTGCGTCCTAGGACTAGGACTCTTGGGACTAGCACTCCTGGGACTAGAACTCCTGGGACTAGAACTCCTGAGACAAGAACTCCTGAGACTAGAACTCCTGAGACTAGAACTCCTGAGACTAGAACTCATGTGGGAGTGTCTCCCACTCATTTGGTAACTGCTGCTACCACCGTGGTGACTCGGATTCCTGGAGTATTCATAATGAATCCTTTTGTGACTCCTTTTGTGACTGGTTCTACGGTGGTGACTTGGACTCCTGAAATCATAATCAGGACTGGATGAGTAACTCTTGCTACCAGCATGTTTGACTCGGTCTCCTAGAGTACTCATGACGACTTATTTTGTGACTCCTTCTACCAGTTCTACCACCGTGTTTACTTGGACTTCTAGAGTAGATGAATCCTTTTGTGACCGGTTCTACCACAGTTGTGACTCGGACTCCTGAAATCATAATCAGGACTGGAGGAGGAACTCCTTTTGTGACAAGTTCTACCACGGTTGTGCCTCGGACTGCTGAAATCATAATCAGGAGTGGAGGAGTAACTCCTTTTGTGACTCCTGCTACGACCGTGTTGACTCGGACTCGTGGAATACTCATAATGACTTCTTTTGTGACTCTTGCTACCACCGTGTTTACTCGGAGTCATCGAGTACTCATAATGACACCTTTTGTGACTCCTGCTACGACCGTTCTGACTCGGACTCCTGGAATACTCATAATGACTTCTTTTCTGACTCTTAAACTTAAACTTAAAGCCTGCCTATAGTGAATATCACAAATTTTAAAGTCGAGTTTCCTTTTTGCATGGTGACATAAGAATTAGAATCGGCAAAAAGAAGATTGATTTGATCGGTTCGGTTTTCGGTTATCCGATTTATTCGGACGGATTTTTTGAATGAAACCAATCGAACTAAATTGGAATTCAACCAAATCGGATCGAAGCGAATCAATAATTGAATTTAAATTTATTACGGTTTTGTGGTTGATCCGAATTATATTATTTATTTTTTTTTCAACTTAATTATGTGGATTTTGAGGGAAAAAAAATTACAATCATAAATAATGATTTTTATATTTTAATAAAGTTTTAATGGTTTTATATATAAAAAAATATATATATTTGTATATATTTTGTTTTTAGGCCGGTTTTCGAGTTAGATTGCCAAAGTTATACCCGCACGACTGAAAATAGAATAGTTAATTTGGTTCGGTTTGAGTTTGACCAGTTCGATTCGGTAATACTTTCAACGGTATTTTTTCATATCAGTTCAGTTTTGCTTCTTGGTTATTCGGATTAAGAACCGGACAATGTACACCGGATTCCACGGGAAAAAAAGAGAAGGAACAAAGACCCAAACTCTATCGGCTTAAAAAAAGCAGGCAACCCGCATTCAAAAAAGACAAAATTTTGAACGTTAAAAAAAGTTCAATGTATACCAACAATTTTGTAAAGACCCAATCAATCTTAACAATCTACCTTTTCAGCAAATTAACAAAAACCACTTTCATCTAAAATTAAATATCTCACAACTCGTTAATCGATATGAAAAACGAAACATACCGTCGCATAAAAAATTAAATCATCTCTCTATGAAAGACAGTTATTAATTACCAAACATGTACAACAAATAAAGCAAAAGATTCTAACTCAGAGAACGTTCAAACAAATACATCAACATTCAATCCTATGAATACGCTATTGTCCGATATCTATGTTTCATTCTCAGATAAACATCCATTATCATTAGAGAAAAGGTATAGACAAGGTGTGTATCCTCATGTTCACCTTTGATCATCATATACCATAGCTTAACAATTACATTTCCACTTCCAAGTCAAGGTACAAATCACTCAACCATCATCAACAGTAATTTGTACTTTGAACAAGAAAGGGCATCATTGTGCAAGCTATAACCCCCTTTCACAGATACATTGAAGGGCTCTTCCTCCCCAACTACATTTCCTAGTCTTATGCAAGCCAAATCAAGGATAACAGCTAGAACCTCCTTATCTTAATAAGACTACACCTAGGAGAGGACATCATTAGGGAAAACATACACCTTCAAGGATAACCATCTTATCCTCCTGTAGCTATTGCCTAGAATGGACCTAGAAGAGTCCACTTCCACCTCTCTCTCTATTCCATTCTTCATGCAAATCTCACCTAATCCATTTACCCTTCACAATGGAGTAGCCTTCTTTATGGTACATCTAGATAGTTTGTACCCCCTACTTAGTACAATATAGGTTCCAGTCCCTCCCAAAGCCAATTGTGCATACTACATAGACCAAGAGGCAATACTACCCTGTAAGAATCCAAGATATAAGTACTACAACCATTGTAATGACATGTAAAATCGTATGCAGTTGAAGTAGCCTGAAGAGTGAAGCTTGTTCTTTTATTCCAAACACTCCTTTAATTCTACTGCTCAAGCTTATCTGAACTTGACTTCCCATTCTTTGGGAGCCAAACCAACTAGTAGATAGTTGCAGCTAGACACAACTTTCCAATAATATTCTATAAGCCATTGTTATGCTTCTTTTTAGCCATATCATTGACAATCTCCTATGATGTACTTGCTTTGGTCTTAATTTTATCTTTCTTCTTATAATTCCCCAAATGTCACTAGCATATTGACATTGAAAAAACAAATGCTCATGAGTTTGATGTGTGCTTTTACAAAAAAGCAACTCACAGCCTTTTGAGGGTACCATTTCAGAAGCTTATCTTGTGTAACAAGCTTCTCTTTGATAGCCAACCATATGATAAATATATGTTTTGGTATACATTGTGAGAACCATATCAGGTTATTCCAATTAACTTGAATACTTGTTTCTTTTATATCTTTCAGACCTGGCTAGTTTTGAATTTCACCATTTTATTCTGATTTATTACCCACATTAGCTTATCATACTCATCATTGAAGGTAGTATAATCTTGTGTAGCAAAAAATTGTACTATGTAAACCATTCATTAGGCCATTTCCACCCATTATTCTCCATAATATTACATAATTTGCTTTAACAACTGAAGCCACCTGAGTGTACTTCTTTTTTACTAATATTCTTAGCAAGTGCCTGCATACTGTCCTATTTATCATACCAAGCTGAAATGCTTTTTCCATCTCTCACTTTGAATCTAACATGACTTTCCACCATTTGTCTTAGGTTTAGGGTAGTCTTCCACCACCAGCTATAATTATCATAACATTGTGAGTCCAAATGCTTCTCCCCTTTAGTTTAACAGTGTTAATCCACTTTACCCATAAAGAGTCTTTATTAGAAGCAATATTCCAAAGATGCTTTACCAATAAAGCTTTATTCCACAAGTCAAGTGGTTTGAGTCCTAGACCACCTTGATCTTTAGGCTTACAAATTTCCTTTCATGCCACTCTAGCTTTTCCTCTTTTAAGCTCTTCATTGCACCATCGAAACCCTTTAAAGAGAGATCCAATCTCTTTAATCATTGTTCTAGGTAGTTGAAACACTAAACCCCCAATATACTTGCATAGACGAGAGCACAAATGCAATAAGTTGTCCTCCTCCTGCATATGAGAGGCTTTTATTCTTCCAGTCATTAAGCTTCTGCTTTACCTTATCAACCAAACATTTACAATCTTTGATTCCAAATTTTTATCCATCAGAGGGACTTCAAGATATCTAACATGTAATTTTCTTAACTTGAAGGGAAGGACATTAAGGATTTGTTCTTTCTCTTCATTTGTTAAACTCCCACAAAATATAGTACTCTTGCTCATGTTTGGATGAAGCCTAGTAGCACTACTTAACTTCATTAGGCCTTTTTTATTGTAGTGACAGATACGATATCATATGACATAATTACCAGGTCATCACCAAAACATAAGTGAGCGATTTTAAGATTCTTACACCCAAAGTATGTATTTGAAGTTTCTCTCTTTTTCAATTTCCACATTTAGGAACATGTTCAACACTTCCATAACTAGAGTAAATATGTAAGGTGATATGCGATCACCTTGAATCAATCCTCTTACCCCATGAAGTATTAAATCTTTCATCATTAACACATATAGTGATTTTAAGGGTAGATATACATACCATAATCCAATTGATCATCATGGTAGGGAAACCAAAACTCTGCGACATATTTTTAAGGAATTTCCAACTCACTGTGTCATAAGCCTTCAGTATATCATGTGAGAACTTGTATTTTTACCATTAATTAACTTATTCTTTTATTCGGACTTCTCGATTTTACAATATTTTACTTGTTTCTTTTATTTTAAAAATACGTAAATCCTTATATTTTTAAATTTCGTGTTTTCCTGTGACATATTATACATTTTATATAAGTAATAAATTTTAATATATTCTAGTACCCTCTTTTAGCCTAGTTATGATCCAAACTAGCCCTAAATGCTAATTCGTAAATTTAAGTTATATAAAAAAAATCAATTTTCGGGTTTATGTCTAATCTAATAAACCATTTTGTAAAAAAAATATGATGTAAATAAGTTTATTAGTGATTATACTATTTTTTAAAACATTTATAAAATAGAGGGACTAAAAGGATTATTGTTGAAAATTTTAAACTATAACATCGCTAACAACTCATTTAAACAAAAAAGATCAAATAATCTCATTTTTTTTCTCTTTTGGACGACAACCATAAAAGAGTTAGGTGTGGCAACAAGGATTTTGCTCTTCATTTGGGCCCCACTGGCTGCCACGTAATCTGACACTCCCACTTACAAAGAATGGGAGGAACGGGTGGCTGGTGGCTGGGCTGGTAGCCTTTGGCGCCACCATGTCATTGGCGCACCACTCCCCGGCTGGAGCCAAAGGGTCTCGCGCCACCCCTTCGGCACCACTTTTTCTCGTGCCAACCACTCCTCTGTAAATATGATGCCAAAGGGTTTCTGGTGCCAAAACCCCAAAATCCTACGTGGCCGGCTTTGTCACCACTTTCTCGTGCCAATCGCTCCCAACACTCTAAAAATCCATGTTGTGGCAACAAGACCCCCTCTTCATTTGGGCCCCACTACTACCAATTTAATTTTCTTTTCCTTTATTTTTAACACAAATAAATTCATTTCTTAAAAATAAAATTAGAATACGGAAAATAAAAATACAAATTATAAATGTTTTTTTATAGAATCAAAAACACATTTTCAAACAAAATTACAAATTGAACTCAAAACTGAAAATAAACAAAACCAAGAAAGAATAAAGAAAACAAGTGGGTCCCGTTTTTTTGGTCGTATCTTCGCCAATTAACTGGTGAAGGGTGTCTTTGGCGAGCTTGCATGGTATGATGGCGAGGGTTAGCGAGCGAGTGGCGAGGGCCACCTCAGCTTGGCGATGTTACCTCACTGCCACACCTAGCGCTCTAAGCACAAGAACACCACGATCAAAACTTTTTCTAGCTAAATTATCTTGGTTTTTAGTATGTATAATCCTTTCTTAACATATCCTCATAGTTTATTTTGATATGCAAGCACATTTTCAAAATCTCATTATTTGAATAAAATTTATATGAATGTATTTTAGAATAATCCACATGATTTTACATTGTTATTTTTTGATCAGTTTTAGGTTTGGATCATAATTAAGAGACGTTTTGATACTAATACCTAGAGGGAAAGGATTAAGCTACTAATCATATATTTACTATTCCTAATTTACTTACATAAAGGTATGTTAAAACCCTTTTTGATCTTTGTATTTTTATAAAATGCTATATTGTGATTTTTGTTAGTTGAAATGGATTGATCATGAAATTTGGCACATATGAGTTACCTATGGATTTTTTATTAAAATAAACATAGTTTGAGTGTATGATCAAATAGTAGGCTTTGTCATAAATTTAGAATGATTTTGGGGTAGTTTGGACCAAATTTAGGTGTTAAAAATAGTGGAAATTGTTGGCTGGTGTTAAACATGTCATGGCAAAATTTCTACAGATATAAGGTGTAGTTTGAGTTTAAAAATGGTTTCTCAGGATGATATTGATTTTGAAGACTTGTGTAGGCTATGGGAGTGCCTGGATGCAAAAGTTACGTCCCTTTTATTAAAATAGGTCAAAATCGGGTCACGGGTCAAAAATGTGTAATGAGTCTTGAGTCAAATTTTTGTAATGAGTAAGTTTATAATTATTAACTATAGGTCATTCTATTAGAAATCTCTATTCCTTGGAATCTCCTTAAAAGCGTTTACGATTAGTGATTTATGGCTAAAACGACAAGTTTGAATGTATCGTGTAATTTTTTATTTCTAAAATTTGTAGTCGGTCATTAAAATTTGATTTCCCGTTGATTGGTAAAGTCTTAGAACTCATATTTTCCCATTTTGAAAAGGTAAAGAAAATATCTTTCTGATGAAAAAGGCTTATACCTGTCGCTTTTATAAATTTTTAGTTATGCACTGTTAGTGCATGTGAATTATAAAATCTTAGTCAGTCATTAAAATTGAATTTCTCGTTGACTGGTAAACTCTTAGAACTAAAATTTACCCATTTTAAAAAGGTAAAGAAAAGATATTTCTGATGCAAAAAGGATCGAGTCTGTAGCTATGATAGAATTTTAGTTGTGCACTGCTTACTGTAGAACGTTATTAAAATTTCATTCTAGTCTTCTAATTTAAGTATGATTTTGATCCAAAACTTGTATGTTTACCATAGTAATATTTATAAAATCATAAGAATAACCACTTATCATCTTTTATACAGTAGGCAAGTTATAATCTTTTATACAGTAGGCAAGTGAGGTTTTGGTATACCTAAGTGGTTTAACTAGATAGGGCATTAGACAATTCACACTTACCATGGCTTACTTTTTTGCATAATAATAAGGTAACCATAATAAAAATATCAAAACCATTTTGTCATGTGTAGTAACACAGGCAATATACAAAAAGGCTATATACCACATGCTGCTTCTAAGAAACACATGGGACTTCTATGTTAAGAAAAGTTACACACAAAGGAAGTTCATGACTCAGCATATACTCCTTCCTTATAAATAGAGCACACAAATTGAAGGATAGACACAGCTCTCAACTCTCAATTCCTCTACTGTATTCTCACATCTCTTGTGCTATTCTTTACATAGTACTTCTACAAAACGCAGCAGCCTTCCCATTCTTACTACAAAACACAGCAGCCTTCTATTACAAATATAGTCAGAGACATCGCCACCCCCGATAAACCATATCATTTCCATGACCTCATACGGTGGCGTAAAACCACATGTATAATGTGAGTTACCTGCGGGGAATCGCCATCCAAGAGAATATCCTCCCCAAAACACCAAATAATTAATCAAGTAAAACCACACCAGTAAATGATGACGATCACTCGAGGTCAGGATCACAGTGCATAGAGCGTGCCAAACCCGTGGTCCGAACCCGTGATCTTACGCTTCATCAATTGGCGCCATCCGTGGGACCGAAAAAGTTTTTTTTTTTTCAAAAGACAGAAAAAACAATAAAACACAACAACCCACATTGCTACCATTACTAAACGACCTATTCATAATCATGAACGAAGATGAGCCGCTCCAAACCCCCGCCCAGGAGGTGCCAGGGGACTTAGGCGAATCTGACAAAAATCCTGTACCCGTCACCCATGACGCCGAAGGACCGAGTAACACAGTCCTAGAGCCTGATCTAGAAGACCCGATAATGCAATTCGTTGTTCACAACTTTGACCGAATGAACGCTATGTACAAGGCTTTCACCCAAAAGCGTAAAAACGTACAGCAAACGGTTCTCACAAGCACGGAACCTCCGGTCATAGAACCATGGAACTCCGATTCCGATGACGTGCCTCCAGCTAAAACCACAGAAAACGTTTTTGTGGAAAGCGACAATGGAGACCCTTCCAAGAGTCGCGCCGCCGTGAGGCCGACACCAGTAGCAAATATGGGCAAGGAAGGCCAGTGGTGAACAATGACTTCTACCATGAGCCATTTATTTTCAAAGAGTCTGATAGAGACGTGCGAGACTTGGTCGCCTCCCCGTTCACCACACGAATACGTGATTATGACATGCCAGATGGCATCAAGGTTCCTACCAACCTACGTACCTACGACGGCACGACCGATCCGGACGACCACCTGACGGTCTTTATGGGGACAATGGACGTACATAAACTCCCCGAGCCCGCATGGTGTAGATTCTTCCATATCACGTTAAGCGGAGCAGCACGATTCTGGTACGATAACCTAACGCCGGGAAGCATTGACGGTTTTCACCAGCTGAGGGACAAGTTCCGGGCAAACTTTTTGCAACAAAGAAGGTTCCAAAAGACACAGGCTGAGATCCTCGGAATAAGACAACGTCCGGACGAATCACTTAAAGATTATGTGGCCCGATTCAGCAAAGAAACTTTACACATGGCTGATCGATCTGACGTCATGGTATCCGGAGCATTCATTAGCGGCTTACGCCCGGGACGCTTGTTCAAAGACTTGATTGCAAAACCACCAACGTCGTTGGAGGACCTATTCACACAAACTAACAACTTTATAAGGGCTGAAGAGGCCAACAACGAGAACCGACTCCGAGAACCACGTCGAGAGGCCAAGCATCATGCGACGTATAAAGACCTTCCACGAAGGAGCAGAGATAAGCATGTTCCAAGGTCGGCCAATCGATATGTGGAAAACCACAAATCAACCCGTGAAGCTTTCACCGCACTAATAAAAACGCCCGCTGAAATACTAGCCATGTCAGAAGGGAAGTCCTTACTACGACCTCCGCCAAGGATGTTTGCCCCCGCAAGTAAAAGGGATCGAACGAAATATTGTGAATTCCACGAAGACCACGGGCATGAAACCAACAATTGCATAGACCTCCGAAAAGAAATCGAAGCATGCGTTCGGAGCGGGCAATTAGCTCACTTGGCAAAGGGCGCCAAGACCCATAACAACAGTCAAAACAGTGAGGCCTCCGGTTCAAGAGACACACGCACCACCCAGATAGGATGGGACAAGAAGGCAAGTAATGCGTCGAGACCGAAAAGCGAGATACACATGATCCGAGTCTCAGAACAAAACCCCAAAAGGGCAAAGGTATCGTTCCCTAACATAACATTTTCTGAAAATGATCCAATCCCTGAACATTGCACAGGAGAAGACCCATTGATTATTACAGCCGATGTGGGAACCACACAAATACATAGAATCTATGTGGATGGAGGGAGCTCCACAGAGATTATGTACGAACATTGCTTCGAACAGCTTCCTGCCGAAGAGAAAAAAGCAATACGACCAACCACGGTTCCCCTTGTTGGATTTGCCGGGCAGGTGTCGTGGCCGTTAGGGCTAATCACCTTGCCTATAACTCTACACGACTACCGCGGTCACATAAGCAAGACAATCATGGTAGAATTTATGGTAGTAAGGGCCCCATCACCATACAATATCATCCTAGGGCGTCCAGGAATGATGCAACTCGGTGCCGTCGCTTCCACTTTACATGCTTTGCTAAAATTCCAAACCCAAGCAGGTATTGCAATCGCAAGAGGTGAAAAACTCCTGTCAAGCGTTTGCAACCATATATCTCGAAAGAGAGATCAACCAGAAAAAAACAAGCGATACTGAAGGCATAGAGCAGGTGGTTATTAATGACTCACACCAAGATCAAACCATAGCGATCGCGGCGGATCTCCCAGAAAAGCTGAAAGATAGACTCGTCAAACTCCTACGTTCCAACAAAGACATATTTGCATGGACACCAGCCGACATGACTGGAATTCCACGAGAACTAGCAGAGTGATAGGTGTGAAAACACCCATCCTTTTTACCACTTAATTACAATAATAACCGAGCCAAAACGTGTATTTTATGTCATTTATGTCGGAATTATGCGTGGTTTGTGTTTTTGTTGTGATTTAGGACGAAAAGGTGAAAAGTGGAGAAAACACGACATTCACGGGCTTTTATCGAAGAAAAAGACGAAAGATGAAGTCGAAAGATCAAGAGTGGAAAAAGAACGGAAGTCCAAGACCAATTCTGAAGATTTATCGAAGAAAAAGTCAAAAGACGGAAGTTTACTAAAAGCCGAAAAACACGAGTCTTATTTATGAAGAAAATCCAAGACGAGTTTGAAGAAATCCCAAGACAAGTCCAAGTATTAAGAAGATTATCAAAGGATTAAGAAGATCAAGGACCTAAGCTTGCAATTAAGGAAAAGAGGAAAGAGGGAGGAAGCTTCCTAAGCTCCTCCCTAATCACCACTATAAATAGGCAATTAGTCTTCATTTTTCAAGTTGTTGGTGGCTTGACAACCCATCCTTCCACCATTTTTATTTTCATGTTCTTTACTTTTATGCACCTTAATCTTCATGTAATGCACCTTTAATTTTCTTTTAATTCCAAGTAAGTTTCCATTTAATTGATGTTAATCTTTACTTTATTGTCAATCTCCTTCTTCCTTTCTTTCTTGATTTGCTCTTAATCTTTGTGTTCATGTTCTTAAGTTTTCTTATTTTTCAATCAAGTGGGTTTTGATTGATTTGGCTTTGTTTGTTAGTTTTGATGATTTGTGTTGATTGATTATTGTTAGTTGATGTTTATTGGTCGTTTTGGTTTAATCTTTTGGTTTGATTCGTTTAGATTTGCTCAAATCCGTGTCCCCTGTTTACTCGTCTGCTTTACTGTTCTTGCCCAGAAAACTTTCCGAATAGGCTTTTCTTTGTCCTTCTATGCGGAATATTTTGATTATTCCGAATTGATGCTTAGTTTTCTTTCTATTCGGAACATTTTCAATATTCCGAATCACTGTTCTAAAAATGTTCTATGCGGAATGTTCACTTATTCCGAATAGGGTATTCTATGCGGAATGGTCATTTATTCCGAATAGGAAATTCTATGCGGAATGATTGTTTATTCCGAATAGGAAATTCTATGCGGAATACTTGAATATTCCGAATAGAGTCTTTTTCCGCATAGCTTTAATTTTCCGCATAGTGTTATTTTTCCGAATAGACTGGATTTTCCGCATAGGGCGTTTTTCCATTTTATTCCGCATGGTCTTAAATTTTCAGCATAGTTTATTTATTCCGCATAGTCATCCTTATTCGGAATACTTATTCCGAATAGGTTTTCAGTTTTAGTTTTTTAAACTTTATTTTTCCCGCCTTTTCTTTACTTGCATTTTCACTTGCTTTCCTTTCTATTTAAGTTTTAATTGGCACCATTTACTTTATTTGTCTTTTACATTTCTCGTCATTTATTTCCCGTCAAGTTTTAATCTTTAATCTTTCATCGTCATTTCTTTTTACCGTCTTTACTTTATCTTTAATTGTTTCAAGTCTTTATTTTCCTTTAGTTTTAGACAACGACCACTCTTTATTTGATTCACCAAGAACAACTAATCTCACACAATTAACCCGAGATCAATTCGAAGAGACACCGAGAAAACGAATTTTCAAATGAGTAAAAATCTTGTACATTAAAATGGCGCCGCTGCCGGCTCTTTTCGTGAAGATTGAAGGTTTTTTGTGAGTGACGCGTTGGATTTTGGGACCCGTTCACTTGTGAACGTTATTTTTCTTGTCCAAAATTTTCAAAAATCCAAAAACATTTGAAAAATTATAAAAAGCATTTCTTTTTCTAAGTTTTGCACCAAAAATATTCTTCTTGCTTATCTATCTTTCTTTATGGATTTTTATGTCCATTGCGTCCGGTGTGGGAAACAATTCTCTGGGAACAACTCTTGTCAATGGTGTACATGTGAGCGGTGTGGAAACGATATCGACTACACACAATCCGGATTTTGTCCCTTGTGCAACTCGACTAATTCATTCTTTTTGAACCCACCTCCTGTTCCACCGTGCATCTATTGTGGAAGCGATTCTCATTGGCATGTTTCGTGCCCGGTTCGATACCCGTATGGTCACGGGCAAGAACCGGGGTACAATTATAACAATGATAATAGCTATCCACAAGACGCACTTGATTTTTCTCCATACCCGGTTTGCAACAACTGTGGGGGTCCTCACGATACCTATTATTGTCAACCACTGAATTGTTATGCGCCAAATCCGTGTTCTCAATTTTCTTCACCTATGGATTATTATGAACCAAACCCGGTTTCTAATTATTCTCCACTAAGGAACAATTATGAGCCACAACCTTGCTACAATTCAGGTATACAACACTTTGAGCCCCCACATCACACCCTCAATCATCAATCCTCTCAACAAATTAATCTTGACCCACAACTCACTACCTTGAATGAAGAAACACACTCCTTTGTTTTGCAACTTCAAGAAGCCGTTGTTTTGCTTAAAGAATTTAGGGACGAGGAAAAGCGACTGCAACAAGAGCAAGTATCTAATCTTAGTGATTATACCCCTCCTCTTGTGCATCAATACTATTATGATGATGACGATGATGCTGTATGCACTTTCAACTCATCTTCTGAAGTTGCTGCTCCTACTCTCGATGTTCCTACTGCGTCTAAGGATCTAGATTCGTTGCATGAGCGTCGTAGTGTTGGTCTCGACAAAGTATTGGATGATGAGGTTTGTGACTTACCTACAATGGAGCCTGAGGACGACGTTCCTCTTACGGAAGAGGTCGATCCCAGTGATGACGATTCTTCCCTCTGCTATGAAAATTTCATTTTTGAAATTTCTCAATTTCCACCGGGAGATGCAGACAATGACGATTTATTCTCTCCGGTTTACGAGAAGTTCATCGATGAACTTGATCTTGTGGATGAGGTGGAAGATGTGCTTCTTCGCGATAGATTACGGAAAGTTCATCTTCTTATTGCTCAAATCGAAGAGTTGACTTCTCCTTCTCTTTTCAAGTCTTTACCTCCACCTATTCCTCCCGTTGAAGATAATGACCCATTGCAGGAAGAAATCGATATCCACTCCATCCCTCCAGGTATTGATGACTATGACACGGAGGGGGACATTATATTTTTTGATACTTTGTTGCAAGATATTGTCCCAAGTCCCCCTCCCGAGCACCTTTCATCCTCCCCTTTAGCCACTATCTCGGAGGATGAGTGCTTTGACCCGGGAGGTGACATTGATTATGCTATGATTGATAACCATACGGCTTTGCCGTTTGCTCAGCATCCATTGTCTTCGGGGGAGGACAATGTGCTTACTTTACCCACCCCACCTCCCGTGGATCTTGAATTCACATACTTTTCGTATGTTGCAAGGACCTTCCTCCCATTCAAGACTTATTCCCCCGCCTCTCCTTTGTTGATGTCAACCGGGAACGAGGACAAGGTCTTTGATCCCGGTATCACATTCGAGGCTTCCCCATGGACTATTTAATTCGGGGACGAGTTAGGCTCGTGACTCGGTTACCAAAAACAAGCGCTTTTTGGGAGGCAACCCAATTATCTATCTATCTTTACCATAAGTGTAAGGGGAAGCCCCGTGGTGTTCCTTGCTTTCTTTCTTATCATGTGCAGGGATTAAGAGCTTCAAAGACACACTCTTGATGACTTTTGACGAACCGTGATTCCGTGTTCTACTTCTTCCCGGTTCTATCCTAAACTCTTTTTGATTCACTATTTTATATTAAAATAGGGATCTCTTTAGTTGTCTTTTCCTTAACGAGATTTAAACAAAGTGCACAATGTCCTAAGTGTAGGGGAGTTTACTCCCACATGCTTAAACATTGAGGACAATGTTTATATTAAGTGTAGGGGGGACTTCTATCGAAGTTAAGTGGTCTTTTCCTTGTATTTGTCCTCATTTTAACCGGAAAATCAATTTTTCGACATTTTTCAAAATTTTTAATCTATTTTGGCCTAGTTGTAGTCTCCTTCATTTTTGTTACTTTCTAGCATTTTAATAAAATGGTTTTAGCAAGTTTAGATATCTTAGATCTATTAGGCCCGTTGTGAAAATTTTGACTCAACCCGAGTTTACTTATCCAAGTTCACTCTAGCTAGTATCCTTAACCATGTAGACCTTAATTGGTTTATTAGGCTAAGCATCCACGAGTCTCATTACTTGAGATTTTAAATTGTGAAGGACGAGAAATGATAGAGTTGGTTACAAGTTTGGTATTCTCTCATTAACTTATGTGAGTTAATTATGATCTTTTTCTCCCATCACTTGCTAATAATTTATCTGCAATAAGTAAGGTCTTACGATTTGAAAAGTTACTTAGCTTCTAGCCCAAGATCGTTTAAAAGTTGCTCGGTAATGATAAGAGTTCATAGCCAAGGCATAACTTATGAAGCGGGGTGCGAAGATTGGCGAGTCCGAAAAGGCCCTAACAAGGCATGAGGATTCAATTTTATTGCTGAAGATCCAAAGTGATGTGAAGAGCATTATTCCTAATGTCAATATGAAGGATCAAGACTCACGACGAAAAGCAATCAACTCCCATAAAGATGATGGAGAAGTCTATCCGAAAAGACCCTAACAAGGTATGAGGATAAATAGATCCAAGTCCGAAAAGGAGGCGGATCGTTGTATCTCAAAATCCCAATTAGAGATTGAAGAAATAATCATGAAGTCGTGGTCAACAAAGTTGGAGTACCCCTCAAAAGTCTCCAAGTGAAGAAACTCTATTATGATGAGAAGACCATTATCTCAAGAACGTCTCTCGAAGATATGAAGTATGAAGTACATGCCAAATATCGGCCCGAGAAAGGTCTCAAATCGTGAACCAAGTTATGCCAAGATATGAACTTTTTGATATCCCGAGAAGCAGTTTTAAGAGATTTTGTCCTTTAGCTAACTATTGATCAAATCGTCCTACTTTGCTTTCAGCTTAAATAAATTATCGAAATAAGTCAACAATGCATCCTCGTGATCATTCAAGACATCAATAAAACATAAGAGATACCCATAGGAATAAGGGAGTTTAAGTGATTAATTGAACCGCATGAGTAAATGTTTGTTATGCTAACTTGTACTAACAATGATCTTGTTTTTAAGCTTGGCATGGGGAACGTGAAACTTGAGGGTGATAAACATTCATGACACACAAGCCCTAATGTAAGTCTTAGATTTCTTTACATGTTTCTTCCTTGTTGCATCTTGTTATTTTCTATCTTTTAGATTTTCCTTAGTTGTTTAATAAAGGCCAAGGTAGGTTGATTATGATGGAAAGTGTAAACCTTGCTTTATCACTAAGCATTGCATGAGGGCATTGCAATGGTTAAGTGTAGGGGATTTGATAGGTGTGAAAACACCCATCCTTTTTACCACTTAATTACAATAATAACCGAGCCAAAACGTGTATTTTATGTCATTTATGTCGGAATTATGCGTGGTTTGTGTTTTTGTTGTGATTTAGGACGAAAAGGTGAAAAGTGGAGAAAACACGACATTCACGGGCTTTTATCGAAGAAAAAGACGAAAGATGAAGTCGAAAGATCAAGAGTGGAAAAAGAACGGAAGTCCAAGACCAATTCTGAAGATTTATCGAAGAAAAAGTCAAAAGACGGAAGTTTACTAAAAGCCGAAAAACACGAGTCTTATTTATGAAGAAAATCCAAGACGAGTTTGAAGAAATCCCAAGACAAGTCCAAGTATTAAGAAGATTATCAAAGGATTAAGAAGATCAAGGACCTAAGCTTGCAATTAAGGAAAAGAGGAAAGAGGGAGGAAGCTTCCTAAGCTCCTCCCTAATCACCACTATAAATAGGCAATTAGTCTTCATTTTTCAAGTTGTTGGTGGCTTGACAACCCATCCTTCCACCATTTTTATTTTCATGTTCTTTACTTTTATGCACCTTAATCTTCATGTAATGCACCTTTAATTTTCTTTTAATTCCAAGTAAGTTTCCATTTAATTGATGTTAATCTTTACTTTATTGTCAATCTCCTTCTTCCTTTCTTTCTTGATTTGCTCTTAATCTTTGTGTTCATGTTCTTAAGTTTTCTTATTTTTCAATCAAGTGGGTTTTGATTGATTTGGCTTTGTTTGTTAGTTTTGATGATTTGTGTTGATTGATTATTGTTAGTTGATGTTTATTGGTCGTTTTGGTTTAATCTTTTGGTTTGATTCGTTTAGATTTGCTCAAATCCGTGTCCCCTGTTTACTCGTCTGCTTTACTGTTCTTGCCCAGAAAACTTTCCGAATAGGCTTTTCTTTGTCCTTCTATGCGGAATATTTTGATTATTCCGAATTGATGCTTAGTTTTCTTTCTATTCGGAACATTTTCAATATTCCGAATCACTGTTCTAAAAATGTTCTATGCGGAATGTTCACTTATTCCGAATAGGGTATTCTATGCGGAATGGTCATTTATTCCGAATAGGAAATTCTATGCGGAATGATTGTTTATTCCGAATAGGAAATTCTATGCGGAATACTTGAATATTCCGAATAGAGTCTTTTTCCGCATAGCTTTAATTTTCCGCATAGTGTTATTTTTCCGAATAGACTGGATTTTCCGCATAGGGCGTTTTTCCATTTTATTCCGCATGGTCTTAAATTTTCAGCATAGTTTATTTATTCCGCATAGTCATCCTTATTCGGAATACTTATTCCGAATAGGTTTTCAGTTTTAGTTTTTTAAACTTTATTTTTCCCGCCTTTTCTTTACTTGCATTTTCACTTGCTTTCCTTTCTATTTAAGTTTTAATTGGCACCATTTACTTTATTTGTCTTTTACATTTCTCGTCATTTATTTCCCGTCAAGTTTTAATCTTTAATCTTTCATCGTCATTTCTTTTTACCGTCTTTACTTTATCTTTAATTGTTTCAAGTCTTTATTTTCCTTTAGTTTTAGACAACGACCATTCTTTATTTGATTCACCAAGAACAACTAATCTCACACAATTAACCCGAGATCAATTCGAAGAGACACCGAGAAAACGAATTTTCAAACGAGTAAAAATCTTGTACATTACAGAGCATAAACTTAACATCCACCCGCGAACTTTCCCGGTCTGGCAAAAAAAGCGGCCCATCGCGAAAGAGCGTAGTGAGGCAATCGCGGTCGAGGTATCGAAGTTGGTTGAGGCAAGAATCTTGAAACCAGTATTCTTCCCTAAATGGGTATCGAACCCTGTAATGGTAAAAAAGGCAGATGGGACATGGCGCATGTGCATCGACTTCACAAGTCTAAACAAGGCCTGCCCAAAAGACAGCTACCCGTTACCGGAAATAGATCAAAAGATAGAGTCACTAGAAGGGTACGAGCTAAAGTGTTTCTTGGATGCATACAAGGGTTACCATCAAATACGCATGGCGAGAGAAGATGAAGAGAAGACATCCTTCCACACCGAACATGGTACGTTTTGCTACGAGAAAATGCCTTTCGGACTAAAAAACGCCGGAGCCACTTACCAACGCCTAATGGACAACATGTTCGCACACCAGTTGGGTAGAAACATTGAAATCTATGTCGATGACATGGTGATAAAAAGCAAAAACGAAGGGGATCTACTTGAAGACATCACTGAAACGTTCGAGACACTCCGAAAGGCCAACATGAAACTCAACCCTAAGAAATGCACATTCGGAGTAGGGTCCGGACAATTCCTTGGTTATATGATCACAAATGAAGGGATCCAAGCAAACCCAGAGAAGGTTCAAGCCATAATAAATATGGCCTCTCCAAGAACATTACGCGAAGTGCAGGCACTCAACGGTAAGCTCGCAGCACTCGGTCGTTTCTTGGAAAAATCAGCGGAAAGATCACTCCCTTTTTTTAAAACACTAAAGGGTTGCCTCAATAAGAAAGATTTTAAGTGGAGCACAGAAGCAGAAGCGGCTTTCCAAGAACTTAAACAACATCTCAAATCCTTACCTGCACTGACGATACCAAAACCAGGGGAGGTTTTAGTCCTTTACTTGGCAGCCGCTAAAGAAGCAATAAGCGCGGTCCTTTTGACGGAAAGAGGAAGCATGCAAAAACCGATATACTTCGTCAGTCGCGCGCTACAAGGGTCAGAGATCAATTACCCTAACCTTGAGAAGGTTGCCCTTGCCCCCGTACACGCGACGCGCCGGTTACGCCGTTATTTTCAAGCACACACCATATGTGTGTTGACCGATCAACCAATAAGGCAAGTGCTCTTAAAGCCTGAAAATTCAGGACGTATAGCCAAGTGGGCGATCGAGTTGGGGGAGCATGAAATACTATACAAACCCCGGTCAGCCATGAAAGGACAAATTCTTGCAGACTTCCTGGCAGAGTCCCCTACAATAGACAACTCACTTGCCCGAAACCTCACAAACGTCACCTCACCCACATGGACCCTATTCACTGACGGCGCTTCAAGTATAGAAGGATCTGGCGCTGGACTAATTCTCACTAACCCACACGGCCAAGAAATAACTTATGCCCTTCGGTTTGACTTCAGAACATCAAACAACGAAGCCGAGTATGAAGCCCTTGTGGCAGGGCTAGAACTCGCAATCCAAATGGAGGCTAGGAGCTTGGAAGTATACACAGACTCTTTATTGATCACAAACCAAGTAAAAGGGACGTACGAGGCCAGAGAGGAGGTAATGAAGAAATATTTAATGAAGGCGCGAGAGCTGCAAAGACACTTTGACAATTTCACAATAACACAAATACCTCGATCAAAGAACAAACGAGCCGACGCCCTTAGTAAACTGGCATCATCATCCTTCGCACACCTCACAAAAAGCGTACTGGTCGAAATAGTCCCTTGTCGAAGTATAGAAGTCAAGGCCGTCGTGACAATCGAAGAAACAGGCACTACTTGGATGAGCCCAATAATAGATTATCTTACAAAAGGAGTCCTTCCGGAAGATCAGATCGAAGCACGAAAAATAAGAATAAAAGCACCGCAGTACTCAGTAAAAAACGATGTACTATACAGAAAAGGGTACTTAGTACCATGGTCTCGATGTGTAGGCCCAGAACAAGCAGACTACGTCTTGCGAGAAGCCCACCACGGATCATGTGGCGCACATAGTGGACCCAGAAGCATCGCCCAGAAAGCAGCAAGACTAGGTTACTACTGGCCCACAATGTATCGAGATGCAACTCTAGTGGTTGAAACGTGTCACAATTGCCAACGACACGCACCCATCATACGCCAACCGCAAAGCGAAATGACCAGTATCTCAAGCCCATGGCCCTTTCACCAATGGGGAATCGACATAGTGGGACCATTCCCGGAGGCCCCCGGACGGGTCAAATTCTTAATCGTCGCAATCGACTACTTTACCAGATGGGTAGAAGCTGAACCAGTATCAACAATCTCCGGTCAAAGGATATTGCAGTTCGTATGGCGCAACATTGTTTGCCGCTTTGGAATTCCAGGAATAATCATTAGCGACAACGGAAAGCAATTTGCAAACAATCCTTTTCGTGAATGGTGCGAGGAACTTAATATAAAGCAGAACTTCACCTCGGTTGCCCACCCGCAAGCCAATGGACAAACAGAGGTCACCAACCGAACGATTCTACAAGGCCTAAAAACGCGACTAGGAAAAGCAAAAGGGCAGTGGGTGGAGGAACTACCAAATGTCCTATGGGCATATAGAACGACAACACGCGCAGCCAATGGGTGCACACCATTTAGTCTAGTTTACGGTTCTGAAGCAGTCTTACCCCCTGAAATAGGTCTACCAACCTACCGAGTCAACACCTTTGACCCTACTACAAACGACACGAACCTTCGGCTAAACCTAGACTTACTCGAAGAACGTCGAGAAATGGCCTCTCTACGCAATGCAAGATACAAAATACAAACCGAAAGATATTACAACAATAAAGTGAAGCAAAATCAACTAAAAGTTGGCGACCTTGTCCTAAGAAGAAATGAAGCAAGCAGACAAGAAGGACAGAGAAAGTTAGACCCAAACTGGGAAGGACCGTACCAGGTAGTTGAAGCAAAACGCACAGGAACGTATACGCTAGCCGACATGAAAGGTCGCCCAAACCCACGAACGTGGCATATCTCAAACCTCCGAAAGTTTCATCCATAGGAAGAAGGCAACTTCAAATGCGTCTTTATTAAGCACATTTGTAAAGTTTTGTACAAAAATAAAAACGCCTCTCATATGAAAGCGCGAACAAATGAAAGTACTCCCTAAAGTACATTAAATGAAACAACGAGCCTATGAATATCGCTCGCTTGTAAAAATTATCGATAAATAAAATGACTTATAAGTCACAATCGTCTAAAGTGATGCATCAATATTCCGCCATGAAAAGGAATAAACAATTATACATCGAAATGTATATGCGTGTAACAATACACGAGAAAAAAAAAAACCAGTTATCGTCGTACTAAAGCAAACATACATACAAGTATGTACGATACATGCATAACAAATAAAGGGGTAGCATATATGAAAGTGGGTTAGTATCTATGACCCATTATTTTCTTCATTTGCTCATACACATCACTTTACTTCCATTATATAATTGAGTTGCTTTCACAAAGTGGTAGTATTTATACCAGTAGTACTTTTATAAGCATCTCAACAAGATTCAAAGTGGTCCTTACCACATATAAAAAAATCATTTTGAAAAAAGGGTACAAACAGTGACCAACTGGCGCATATATCAACATGCATGTATAAAATATTTATGCATAAATTAGAATAAAACGCATATGGCCTTCATTGTTTCTAGAAACCAAAAGTACATAGTAGAGGGCATAGTTCGAGATATCTACCATACATGAACTTTATAACAACATATACATGCCCATAACAAAAGATAATCCCAAAAAGCATACACAGAGAATACGAAATTAGTAACCCAAGTTTTAACAACCACCACGGTAGAAACGAGCAAGCTCAGCCTCTAACTTAACAATTCGAGAACGCAACCTGGTTATCTCCTCCGAAAGATCCTCGACTTCGACTTCATACATGGAAACATTTTCATCACACGTCAACACCATACCCCTTAGCTCATTGATTTGAATACGATTAGCCCTCCTCTCTCCTTGTAACTTATCAACACGGGCAGTCAGGTCCTGATTAGAAACTAGTAGATCCGCATACCTCGAGTCTCGCATAGAAGGTGAGACCCTATCACGGTTTAAAGTATCACTAGGAAAACAGGAAACAGGAGCTGGGTTAAGAATAGGCATGGTACTCCCACCTGGGTTCATCAATGGGATAGGATTAGGCATGGTGCTCCCGCCTAGGTTCATCAATGAAGCAGGACTAAGCATGGTGCTCCCGCCTAGGCCCACCAGTGGAGAAGGGTTACGAATAGTCAAAGCACCCCACCCGGGTTCATCGAAGGAGCAAGTGGCAGTGTGCCACCGATTGAGTTTATCAAGGTCAAACCGGTTGAGCTGCTGCTACAACGAGAGCGACGCGAAACCACTGTACGCTTTCTCTTTACACTAACCTCCAAACCAACTTTTAAACCACCAGGCACATCGGTATCTTGTCCCGGAGGAGAGAAATCGTCAAAAGGGTTGACGTTTGCATCAATGCCACCCACATCAGGAAGGTTTCCATAAGAGCTACTCGACATTGGTACGGTTTTGGTCTCGGTTGTGACCTCCTCAGTGGTGTCTTCCGTCAAGAAAGAAAGCATGCTGAAGTCTACATAAAAGCACATGCAGTTAGGCAAACAACACAAAATAAGAAAAAAAAGGGAGCAACTGCATGCCTACCAGTATTGTAAAAAGATGACTCATGAAGATCATCACCCTTCCATGCATAGTTGACCTCCTCCACAGACCCGCTAGCACCTGGAGCAGCAAGCGCGTGGCGTCGAGACTCATCACTCTCGTGCTAAAAAAAAAGGGGGAGATATGAGAAAGAAAAGACTATAAAAAAGACAAAATAATGGATTATGAATCTAAAGCAAGGAGGATTTATAACCTCACCTCAGAATTCATGAGAAAGATAGAAAAATCAAAAGGTAAAACAGAGGCAGGTAAAGTGAGAGAAATACAATTTTTAAAGACAAGTTTGAGTAAGTGGTATAGGCATATATGTCTTGCTGTCAAGATAAAAACACGTGTTTGAGAAATAGGGTAGTAAAAAAGAAAATGGGGGCTGACTACTGTTAAATCTCCCATTGTTTTAAACTCACAGCACTCAGCAAATACCACACAAGAGTATAAAGTAACATCACCTAAAAATGGTTGCACATAAAAGATAATAATAATAGAAAATATATAAAAGATTGAAAATAGAAAATGTTGAAATTTACACAGTCTATGGTACCCTCATCAGTGTAAATTTGGGGGCTTAATAAGGTAACCATAATAAAAATATCAAAACCATTTTGTCATGTGTAGTAACACAGGCAATATACAAAAAGGCTATATACCACATGCTGCTTCTAAGAAACACATGGGACTTCTATGTTAAGAAAACTTACACACAAAGGAAGTTCATGACTCAGCATATACTCCTTCCTTATAAATAGAGCACACAAATTGAAGGATAGACACAGCTCTCAACTCTCAATTCCTCTACTGTATTCTCACATCTCTTGTGCTATTCTTTACATAGTACTTCTACAAAACGCAGCAGCCTTCCCATTCTTACTACAAAACACAGCAACCTTCTATTACAAATATAGTCAGAGACATCGCCACCCCGATAAACCATATCATTTCCATGACCTCATACGGTGGCGTAAAACCACATGTATAATGTGAGTTACCTGCGGGGAATCGCCATCCAAGAGAATATCCTCCCCAAAACACCAAATAACTAATCAAGTAAAACCACACCAGTAAATGATGACGATCACTCGAGGTCAGGATCACAGTGCATAGAGCGTGCCAAACCCGTGGTCCGAACCCGTGATCTTACGCTTCATCACATAAACTTAAAATTTACAAGGTTACTAAAACTTTAATCCACAATCATTCCTTTTAAAATGAATATTATTTTACTATATATAGAGTATTATACTCATAAACTTTCCTTTATTTAGGTTCGGGTAAATTTTCGTGTCGTTTCGCGTTTTCTTGTTTCTTCTACAAACCTGACTACTTAAGGTAAGTTTATAACCCCTTTTTACTAGCCCAACAGGTTTGAAGAACTATACAAATAACGCATGAAAAAAATTAATTTTGTTAGTATCTCTAAAAGTAACGCATGAAAAAATTATTAGCTTTTTTGTATATAAAAAAATAAAGAGTCTTTTTATGTTAATATATTTTCATGTATTCGTACTTTTCTGTTTTTGTATTTTTTATGTAAATTTAAAAAATCATTTAACAACATTGTAATGCCATTTAATGACAAGCATTTTTTAGGAAGGTTTTATGTTAAGTTATTAAGACAATGATGTGGCATTCCTTATTTAGAGAGTTATGTACAAAGATACAATGCAGAACATTTTATCTATTTTAACTAATAAAGCAAAATAATTTACAAACACCTTAAGCTTAAAAAATTAAATTAGTTACCTTAAATAACTCAAATGTACAACCCTTCTAAGCTTTAACATTAAAATTGTAATAAAAACGTTTCCCTATTAAACCCTCATTTTTGTACCAAAAGAAAAGTAATGTATAAAGAAAAAGTATTCCGGTGAACAAACTTTATAGAAAAGTTAATTTAAGAAAGTTTAGATAAACAAAAATTCTAACCGTTGTACAAATTTTGTAAATTTTTTTTAAGCAACCATGTATAAAAAGTTTATTAAAAAAAGCTGCAAATAAAAACTTACTGTATTATTATTATAATGTGCGTAACAAATATTTATAATAAAAATTTATATTTTTTAAAGAATAATCTTATGAAAAAAACATAATTATTACAAACGTTATTTTTAGTAAAATGTACGTAACAAAAATTTAAAGAATTTTTTTAACAATGATTTAAGTTAAATAGTCTGATAGTGCCTAACTTTAATTATAAGAAAATAAAAATAATTATTTAAACAAAGTAAAAAACATTATTTAAATAACTAATTGGCGTTATTTAAAAAAATGGTATGCCAATTTAAAGTAACAATTATTGTGTACTTATTACCGTATTTAACTTTTGAAACACAAAACGTATGTAAAAAAAATTGTAATATTAATGTGTTTTAATGTTAAGAAAATCATAAATCCTTTAGTTTTGGTAAGTAAGGATTCAGTTTCATGAAATTAAATGCAAGTCAATAACCTTTCACAAAAGATTCAAAACTCTCCCAAAAAAAGAGCAACTTTGAAATTATCTCATTGATCATTGGCTGTAATATTTTCTTTTTCAATCTCCCTTTATACGATCCTTCAATTCAAAATCAATATTAATATTCAATCTCAATTCCCCAATAAGTTGATATTTTTGATTTTTGATTTTTAATTTTTTATGTGTTGTTTTCGTTTAGGGTTTTGATCCAATATACTTTGAATTTGGATAATTTCACTTCCAGAAAGTGATACTTTTCATTCTTGATTATGCAGGTTAAAAACAATCATCATCTAAACACATGTAAGTATAAAGCCATAACCATTTGATAAGATTTTTCTCTATAATCTATTTAATTTTGTTTAGCTTCTGTCAACCAGTTATTTCTCACTAGCATATGTGTGGATAGAAAAACAAGGTTAATGGTTATCTATGTTTTGTCAAGCAGGTATCCAAACAAGATTATGAAAAGGAAAAACTTAACTGGACAATCGCAAATTATCCCTTGGCGTTTGACATTCAGGTAAGTGAAGGTTATCTGATGTTTTTTCCTGTATGTAAATTGATACGAGATTATGTTCACTTATTCTGATCTCGATGTAATACTATTGGTTGGATCACAAATCACTGAAAAAATAAGTATGTTTACAAGGTAACGTCGTGATTTCTATAATATATTTGTCTGTTAATGAATCTTTCATATGTTATTGTAGAAAATACATGATGTGGATTTATATGTGTAGTAGCAGTAGGTGAACTAAACAACAGACCTTATATCATTTAGTCTTACATAAACTATTTTCATGATGAAAGTTTGAATGTGTGATTTGTTGTCATATGTTCTTTCAATAAAATATAGTTGGCATAGGTTTGATATTTATAGTAGACAAAAACACTCATGATTGATACAATGTTATACTTTAGTTTAATTAATAAGAAAGATAAGTTATTTTACTTTTTCAAGATGTTAATTAAGCCTACGAAGCTAAAAGGCTACTACACATATGTTTCTTCTATCAAACCTTCTAAAAAATGCTTAATCTTATCAACTTAAGATTAGCCAGTCACCCAAATTGGTATTTTAGGCACAATGGTAATTTTTATAAAATGAAAAACTGAGGCATGCATTGTCAGTTAACCTTCATTTGTTGTTGATCTATTTGATTGGTACTACTTGGAATTTGAGTTGTTATTGGATACGAAAAGTAACTCGAGGGGTCTTCGGATTGTCTTATACTACGAGCCTAACTTATTAAAATAGGCCTATAAGATTAGGCTGAGAATGCATATTTAGAAGGGTTGTAATTATAAAGTTCAATGGATGACTATCTATGATTGAGTACCTTAATTTAGTTTTTCAATTTCTGATGTGGTGCAAGAAATAAGGCACGAAATACAATGCCAGCTGCCAATTGATCTCTGCAACAGGTTTTAGCATTGATTCTTCATTCATATACTTTTCTATGCGGCCTCGAGTCACCCATTTTTTCTTTTCATATATGGTACACACATTTGATGCCCGTTTCTCTCGCCAAATTTTTTATGTTTAGTTAATGCTTTATATTTTTTTTATATATGTTATGTAGCTAAGATCAATACCTTAGGACATGGAAGATGTTATATCTATACATGTTTCCAGTTACCGGTATCCATATCTGGTAAGTTCATCAAAATCCTTTTGTTAGGGTTTCTCTTAATCACTTGATAAATTTGTATATTTAAGTTTCATGTATGTTTGTATCATTAAGCCCTTTTGGTGTCAAACTAAGAACTTTCAGCCAAAAATTATTTCTCATTAGTATCTTTGAATTAGTATTAACTTTTTGAAGAACTGCTCATCAGTATGATATTAAACTTTACATTAAAAAGATACGATTTGGTTGTATATTCATACTGCTCAAAGAATGCATAATCATGTATGTTATTTCAGTTGCTTATGTGTATGTTTTAACTTGGATTTTAGATTTGGTTCTTCATGAAGCTACTAAAAATGGCTAAAGTATCTTACTGATGATTCAGCAGTTGCGTTGGAAATCTGCAAAGGCTGCAAGAGGTTTTCCAACAATATTTGATGAACAAGTCACTACTTTAGAGTAGCAACTCTTTTAAAGTTCCTAAAAATTTACTTGAGAAATCATTAGGTGTGAATTGCTTTGAATTGGTCAATAATACCTGTTATTTTTTAACACTGATTTCAGTGATTAAAAACGTGTGGCTCCTTTTGATTTTAACCCTTTTTGAAAACATGTGTTAGTATATTGGAGACTCCTTTTATTTTCACTACTCAAATATATTACTTTCTAAAGGTTCTGCATATAATTTAAATCTTATTTTAGCGTGGGTGGATGTTCTTCTTGAAAAATGAATTATTAGCGCAATAATTGCACTTGCACAGTGTATTATTTTCCAGGAGAAACACTCAAATTTTAAATGATGTTTATTGAAATTTTGATGTTGCTTGAAGGTGTTGCCTTTTCTTGCGAGATAACTAAATCGTATATGGATTTGGCTGATGTTTTGGTCAACTTTTACAAGTACTGATTCTAATATGTTTTTCTTATAAAATGTAGAGTTATTAAAGCTACTCAAGATCTGTATAGTTCGTTTAATGCCTCAACTCAAGTGATGGTGTTTAAAACGGGCATATTCCCGACATTCGGCTTATAGCATAAAGTCTTTGGTCAATTTATGTATAAATTGATCATTTTAAAGTAAACTCTAAAATTTTAATGTACCCAACCCTCTAAATCATTTTATTATAGTAAACAAGTCAAAAGTGCCACATTTTTTCTATTAAATCTGTGTATTGCAAATAAAAAATCAACAAAAGTGGGTGTGTTGCACAAATAAAACTGCAACTCTTTCGAATTTTTTTTACTCTTATCTTAGTTAGGTGACATTTGATTGCAGGCATTGGTTGTGAATTTGCTAAAAGAAACTTTTAACTCTTCAAAACAACATGTACAATAACTTCAATAATGCTCTTTCTTTTCATGTGATGAGGGGTACATGAAGTGAGTAAATAGTTTATCGTCTTCTCACGCTAACAAAACGTAACCAAGTGTTTAAGCTATTAAGGATCTTGATAATTGGTTGAGTTGTTCTTCTATTTAATGAGTTCATGTCGTCTTTTATTTTATCTCGCAGTATACTTCATTGAAACCATTAGGCGATAAAGTGTTGATAAAACTCAAGGTTGCAAATGAGAAGAGTATAAGTGGTATATTATTGTCATCAATTACAAAAACTAAATCACAAGGTGGCGAGGTTGTTGATGTTGATGAAGGTAAGACTATTGGAGACAATAAGATCGATATTCATGTAGGTAATATCTAAACCAGTTAAAAACTATATGCATACATTATAACTTTGGTGTACATGTTAATAGACTCTCTTAATGTATGTTAACAATGTGGTTTTGGCTCAAGAAGTCTACTACCATGCATGTAGTCTTTGCAACTCACTTGACTAAAAAACACTACCATTAACGTAGATTGAAGGTACATGATATACGACAAACCCCTCAAACTGGAGCCACTTTTCCTCGACAAGTCCAACTATAACCAAATGGTTCAATGCTGTGCCACTCTTGCTAGACAATATCCTAAAAACAACTCAGTTCTTGACATGGTCGATAGCCAAACCTAAAAGCGCAGTTGTAAAATATATGACAATAGGTTTTTATGAATACGGTTGTTATGGGTATTTGTTTTTGCTTTTGTTGTGGTTAAATCTACTCGACCTTTATGTACAAGGTGAATAAGGAGGTCGCTTAGGATATAGTACAATTTTTTTTGTAAGGAACATAAGGTGATTAGCGTCCAAATTCGTCATATAATATCCTAGACAAAGTTGAAGACCAAGATTGTTATATCTCTGTTATTATGATTGTTAAAGAATAAAACGTTGATACGACCCGGTTAGGGTGTATCGGGATAAGGCACCACTATAGCGTGTGCTGGCTCCTTAAGAATTAGAGATGAGAAGAACTAGACATTGAACTTTAACTTTGATTAACTTGATTACTAATAAAATGATTACATGAAACCTTAAATACTAGTTAAGGGATAACTCTCACAACATAAGACTTATCCTAAAATGACACTTATCCTAACATGACTCAAAACATATCCTAATAAACATAGCAGATAAAGATAAGCATGATGGTCATCTTAACCCATCATACAACCCTGTGATGATTATCCACAGGCGTATCATTCCCCACTCCTTCAAATTCACCTTGCCCTCAAGGTGATGTCTTGAAAGGCTTGTGATTCCGGGATCCCAAAGTCTTCGCCGCATTCTCCTTTTGTGCTTCAAGTTGTTTTGCCCCTCGGAAGAAAATAAAGAAAGAGACATTGCAATTAGAGGTTGATAAAGAATAATGTAGGCTCCATTTTCGTCCCTACTCCGGTAGCATTGCAATTTAAAATTTCTTTGTTTCACAAACCAAGGTAACCAAACACCGACTAAAGAAACCAGGTTATCATCAACTTCTTCTTCTTGGGTCGGTGTTCCCGGACAAACTACAACCATGCCACTTTCGGTAGCATCTACCATGTTCGGCTCATGGATAGTTGATTCCCCGTGCACCTCAACATGTACAGCTACGTTGTGGTCTTTTGGTTCAGTGATGGTCGTGGCAGCCCTCTCGTCCTCAAAACGGACCTCATTGATACGGGCTCGGGCGAAGGCTTCACTCAAACTTGCAGGTCGTGACCTCCACATATCCCGTTGTAACGGTAGTTTAAGTCCGGATGTATAAAACGAGATAAGTAAAGATTCGGAATACCCCGTTACTAGCTTTATAAGTCTTTCAAACTCACCTTGATATTCGTCCACCGTACCCATTTGCAAGAGCTTAGATAATGCATCTTTCGCGTCTCGCTCGTTGTCACCACCCAATGTCATTAATCGAAAAACAATTTTAAAAAAATAATTTTTTTTATATTTTTTTCGGATGAACAGTACCCGATGAACAGTACCCCGGATGAACAGTGCCCAGAATAGTACCTCCGAATGAACAGTAGCTGCGGTGAACAGTAGCCGCCGTGAATAGTAGTTTTTTTTTTTTTTTTTTTTTTTTTTAGTTATTGGAAATCTTGATCAAAATCCCTCAACGAATTGAGGGCTCTCAATGAAAGCACCAATTGATACGACCCGGTTAGGGTGTATCGGGATAAGGCACCACTATAGCGTGTGCTGGCTCCTTAAGAATTAGAGATGAGAAGAACTAGACATTGAACTTTAACTTTGATTAACTTGATTACTAATAAAATGATTACATGAAACCTTAAATACTAGTTAAGGGATAACTCTCACAACATAAGACTTATCCTAAAATGACACTTATCCTAACATGACTCAAAACATATCCTAATAAACATAGCAGATAAAGATAAGCATGATGGTCATCTTAACCCATCATACAACCCTGTGATGATTATCCACAGGCGTATCAAACGTTTGTCGAATACTTCACGTTTTGTTGTCATTCTTTTTTCATTTATTAACGGAACATTTTTACCCTCTCTTATTTCTTGCATCCATTTGTTACGTCTTACAAAAATAATTCATTAAACTATACCCGACGTTAGACGGGTCATTAAGCTAGTAAAACAATATTTCAAATTTGATTCGATGTACGTGGGTATATTGGCTTTAACAGAAACGTCTAAAATGCATGCATCAATATCTAAAAGTCCTAAACGACGAAAAAGGATAGGAACCAAAATTAAGGTCAATGTTTATACTGTATGATTTAAAGTCGTAACTAATTATAATAACCATACGATAAAACGTGTTGAATAATCATATGATTATTTCCTAAATAGAATATAAGATTTGTTACACGCGCCATAATAAGTGTTTGGTGATATGATACAAAACGTGCATTCTGATAAAAGGTGACTATTCAATCTGATTGGTGATTTGACCATGACCCACACACATGTGGGGTACACACTGTATCACGAGACATATGCCACGTGTCCTCGAAGATGCCTTACACATTTTTCACCCTTTTTATATTTTCTTTTTGGATATGTCATTCGGGCCAGGATCAATGTAGGCCCATGGGCTTTAACCATCATAAAGCTAAAGCTCTCAAAAGCTTGCAACTTTTAAACTTTGATTTTTCTAGAGATATTTACTTAAACAAGGCAAGCTTAGACGAGCTCGAATTCAAGTTCGAGCCTAAGTTACAGTTCATTTATCGAGCGAGTTCAATCCCGAGCTTTACGTAAAAAGATTAGGCTTGCGAGCCTAAAACGACACTAGAATGCTCTAAATATCAAACATATATAAAAGATTATGCATATGTGTTATAAGGAGCTCGATAACAAGCTTATTAATGAGTTGAGCTCGAGCCAGAAAAATAAATGTTCATTGCAAAATTATACACGCGAGCCTGTATAACAAAACCACGAGTTAAGCTCGAGCTTGAAAAATAAAGTTCGAACCGATCGCCAAGCTTGAGCTTAATAAACTTAAACGAGCCAGAAGCTCGAGCTCTAGCAGGCTCATGCTCGGGCTCGACTCGATTCAACCCATAAATTACGCCTAAGTGGACAAGCTTTTAAGGACTTTATAGTCTGGGCTTATAGTCCTCATAAAATTTTGTGAGGATGGTGCTGATCCAGGGGATCGATATTCCCTCGAAAACGACTATTCACAAAGTTTGTGTAAAACATTGTGAAAACCAAGTACCATTTAGATGTTCAACTTGTTGAGATTCTGATTACGAGTGGCGAGATTTGCGCGGGAAACCTAGAACTTCGACATCCCAACAAGATCTTACGAAATCCTCAAGTCCGGACATGAAAAACGATCTCACAATATACATGTTTTTTTTTCCTAGACAGTTTTAGAGAGTGTTTCACCAAAGGCGAAAACATGTGTACTAAGCAGGTAACTAGAATCATATATACAACTTACAGCAGCTATAATCAATTACACATAACTTGATATTCCAGAAAACATTCACAAAGCGCGATAATAGTATAACGAGGGAGGGAAAAATGACTAAATATTGTCGGGTGCACATAAAATTTGGAACAGTAATACTAGAAACATATTTTGATAGACCAGGTGCATTTAACATACATATGGAAAAAATTCGTCGTTTTTCAAAAAAATTAACATTACATCGAATTCGTTTAGAGGGTTGCGGGCACCCGCGGGAACTTTCCTATTCCGTCCCTCGGTATAAGCATCTTTAGCACCAAGACAGAAAGACCAAGGATTACTAGGTACACATACATATCTATCTTTACAGAAAAACAAGGCAACATTATAGTATAGGATTCAGAAAAATGCTTTCTTAATTCACATTGTACAAGACTAAAAGGTATACCATGTTTAGGTTAGTTTATCATACAAAAGGCTTACGGGTTTTGCCAGAAAGCCATCTACAGACATCTTTATCAGGTGGTAAGATCAACCGGCACAGTGTACCCCTATGTCAAAGACGAGGAACTAACCGCGAAAACCCCCCCTTAAACACAGTATGCGCAGATAGTCTCACATATGCATAAGCATAATTACACATATATCCACACAATGAGCAAGTTGCATCAGTAACCATCTTAAAAAAACGATAGAGAGCAGAAAAGCCTAAACTAAATACAACCTTCTCAGATCAAAAGTGGCAAACGTTGCATACGTTAGCAGAAAAACAAATAGCGGTGCTAACATAATTAGCGAATAACATGAACAGCAATATATATGATGTATTTAAGCGGGTGTTTGGATTTGCTCATTTTGGGGGCATATTGGCTTATTTAGTGAAGCTTATTGCAGGGCTTTTCCAAACTGCATAAGCTTATTTAATGAAGCTTATTGCAGGGCTTTTCCATCACCAGACATTAATTCTAGAGGAAACATATAGACCTTTACTCAAGTTCATAATATTAAAAGCGTAAAAAAAGCAATTTCAATTATGTAAAGCTCACATCACATTAAAGACCATACAAATCCTTAACAGAAACTTTAACGTATGCTATATCAGATATACTGATACATTACTAGAATGACACCCGACTGCAAGAGCTTTGATATGATCGACTTAAACAGAATCCGTTTCTCACAGACTTGGACCAAAGCGAGAATCATCCATACTTGAATCAGACGCATACCTAGCTGGACGACTAGGACAAGGGACTAGAGGGGATAGGTGGAGATCCTTTTTTAGCTGGTACCCGTGGTTTCTTCTTCGGTGCATAATCGACGTTAATCTCTTGGCCCATAAGTAACTTACGATGCAGCTTGTGTCTTGCTTTTGCAGCATCTTCAATGTTATCATACTTGACGAATCCAAAGAACCTTTCACCATTCTCCGAGTGGACAACAGCGTCACATGGACCATATCTACCAAAAAACATCCGCAAGTCATCTTGGCTGCAGTAAGGATCAAGATTATGGACATAAAGCCATGTTGAAGCATCTTTAACATTAGGTTTTCCACAGCCCTCACAACGACTAGGAGTCACGGGGCTAGGACTCCTAGGACTAGAACTCTTGGGATTAGAACTCCTGAGACTAGAACTCCTGAGACCAGAACTCCTGAGACTAGAACTCATGGGACTAGAACTCCTGAGACTAGAACTCTTGAGACTAGAACTCATGGGACTAGAGCTCCTGTGGTGTCTCCCACTCCTTTGGTGACTGCTGCCACCAAGGTGGGGACTCGGACTCTTGGGGCTAGGACTCCTAAGACTAGAGCTCGTGGGACAATAACTCCTAGTAGTACTCGGACTCCTGTAGCGTCTCGGACTGGGACTTCTTTGGTGACTCGGACTGGGACTTCTTTGGTGACTGGTTTTACCACGGTGGCGACTAGGACTCCTAAGACTAGAGCTCATGGGACAATAACTCCTAGGAGTACTCGGACTCCTATAGCGTCTCCGACTGGGACTTCTTTGGTGACTCGGACTGGGACCTTTTTGGTGACTGGTTCTACCATGGTGGCGACTAGGACTCCTGAAATCATAATCACAACTGGAGTAACTCCTTTTGTGACTCCTGCTACCACCGTGTTGAGTCGGACTCTTGGAGTATTCATAATGAATCCTTTTGTGACTCCTGCTGCTACCACCGTGTTGACTCGGACTCCTGGAGTATCCATTATGAATCCTTTTGTGACTCCTTTTGTGACTTCTACCACGGTGGTGACTTGGACTCCTGAAATCATAATCAGGACTGGAGAAGTAACTCCTTTTGTGACTCTTGCTACCCCCATGTTGACTCGGAGTCATCGAGTACTCATAATGACTTCTTTTGTGACTCCTGCTACCACTGTGGTCACTCGGATTACTCGACTCGTAAGGATCCATTACTTAAATCTCGTTGCGATTAAGTCTAGCTAAACAGAAAGATGGCTATCACGGAAGAACACTTAAGAAGCTCGAAAGCACAAAGAATAGTGAATCGTAGAAAGATCAAAGAAGAGGTCCTTTTATAAAAGATGGGGGCAATGCCTCAGCCGACTCAAACTTAATATTTTTTGAGTCGAGTTTCCTTTTTGCATGGTGACCCATAAGAATTACTACGTAGAATGAAGGAACAGAGGCCCAAACTTTTTCAGACTTAAAAAAAGCAGGCCAGCCCAGATCTAAAAAGGACAAAAATTTTAATCATCTACAGTACTTTTTTATCAAATTAAAAAAAACTCATTTTCGTCTTCGTTAAATTATAAGTTAGATACTTCACAAACTGCTTATCGTTATATAAAACGAACAGTTCATTGCGACGAATATAAAATCATCTTTTTATACATGGACACTTTTATATGCTTTTGACGAGTTTTTTTGTTTTTTTTTTTCTGTTCTTTTTATATAAAGAGACTTTTGTATACTCTTTACGATTTTTTTTCATATTTTTTCGATTACGTATGAAAAATTTACATGTGATTATATGATTTCACAAACGATTGTGATACATGTAACCCAAAAAATCATCAAAGCATGTAGAAAGTATATCGAAGTAATGGTCTGGGCTTTTTTTTATTTTGATAAATGAACGGTTATGATTTGTTCATCGAGTCTTTACTAAATTTTGAATTTTCGCTGATCTCAAACCATATAAGATAATATATACTCGAAGAATGTCATTCGGGCTAGGATCAATGTAGGCCCATCGGCTATAACCATCATAAAGCTAAAGCTCTGAAAAGCTTAATTTTGATTTTTTGAGATATTTACGCTTAATGTGGAAATGAGTCAGACGTTCGTAAAAAGTTCAAGATCAGATCGATAAAAATCTTAAACAAGTTAAGCTTTAACGAGCTCGAGCCTGAGTTTAAGCTCAAGTTGCAGTCTAACTCTCGAGAAAACTTGATTGGATTTGCGAGTTAAAAATACTTTAAATATTAAAATATACAAAAAGTTATGCATTTGTCATTCGGGCCAGGATCAATGTAGGCCCATGGGCTCTAACCATCATAAAGCTCAAAGCTTTCAAAAGCTTGCAAAGTTTGCTAAAAAAGGAAAAAAAAAAAAGACAAAGCTTGCAAATTTTATGCCAATTTTGATTTTTTTAGAGATATTTATGCATCGCGTGGAAATAAGCCCGAGCTAGAAAAGTTCAAAATTAGATCGGTAAAAATCGTAATCATGTCAAGCCTAAACGAGCTCATGCTCGGTTTGAACATAAGTTGTAACTCGTTTATCAATCGAGTTCAAGCCCGAATTTTACATACAAAATTCAATTGTGTTCGCGAGCCCAAACAACACTAGAATACTCTAAATGTCAAATATATAAAAAAAACGTTATGCATTTGTGTTATAAGGAGCTCAATACCAAGCTCATTAATGAGCTGAGCTTGAACCACGTTCTAAGTTTCATTGCCACATTATACAAACGAATCAAGCCTGAGACTATATAAAAAACCGCGAGCCAAGCTCGAGCATAAAAAATAAAGCTCAAACAGAGCCGAACTTTAGCTTTATAAACTTAAACGAGACGAGCTCGAGCTCTGACAGGTTCAGACACGGGCTCGGCTTAATCCAACCCCTAAATTACGCCGAAGTGGACATACTTATAAAGAGTATAGAATGGGCTTATTAGAGGGTGTTTGTTTTAGCTTATATAGTAGGCTTATAAGCTTATTAGCTTATATAAGCTTATAAGCCAAAACTAAGTGTTTGGTTAAGCTTATATAAGTAGGCTTATAAGCTTATATATGGGGGTTTTGGTAATCTCAAAATTTGAGGTTTTTATAACAATGAATGAGCTTATATAAAAATAACATATAAAAAGACATTAATGCCCATATATAATGACCACATCATTTAATATTTATGTATATTTTTTTCATTTTACCTTATTAATTATGATAAGCAAAACCAAACACTAAATATGGGCTTATAAGCTTATAATATATAAGCCATAAATGGCTTATATAATATAAGCCTAAGCAAACAAATAAGCTTAACCAAACACCCCCTTATAGTCCTCATAAAGTTTTGTGAAGATGGTGGTGGTCCAGGTGACACATATATATATTGGCTCGTAAATGACTTGACACAGTTTGTGTAAAATAAAACATTGTGAGAACCAAGTAACATTTAGATGTCCAACTTGTTGAGAGTTTGATTACGAGTGCCGAGATTTGAGCGGGCAACCTAGAACTTCGAAATCCTAATGTCCGGACTTGAAAAACGATCTCACAGTATGCAGTTTTAGTATAACACCAGCACAAAAACTAAGACCAGGGATTACGAGGTAAACAAAAGCTTGAGTTGAAACTTCAGTTTAAACCAACCTCAAAAATTTACTTTTTTTAAGATTCAAAATTTTTTTATCTATCTATTAATTATTTTATAGAAACAACATTGCACAATGTCCACACAAAACATATACTAACGTATTCAAGGGGGTGTTTGGATTAGCTAATTTTGGGGGCTTACTGGCTTATTTAGTGAAGCTTATTGAGGGCTTCTTGGCTTAGTTGTGTAGAAATTTTTGCAGGGCTTTTCCAAACTGCATATAAGAGCATGAGCAATGCACCAAGTCATAAAAGACTTGGTGCACTTATTGCCATTAATATTGAAGTCATTTCTTTACTTTAAAAAGCTATTCTCCAAATTTGATCCAATACAAACAAGTTATCATCAAAAGCTTTTCAAAAGGTTTTACTAATAAATACATAAAATTCATGCTTTAGATTGTAAAAAGCTTTTCTTCAAACACTTTTAGTTTAGCAAGTCTTTGTATAAAAAGTCTTCCACCAAGTTATTGATGCAATGCACAAATGATGAAAATGACTTTTTAAAATAGTACCAAGTCTTTCCTCAAGTTAGCATTGGAGATGCTCTAAGCTCTAGCAATTAAGCTACCTTAAACAAAGAGAACGTATGCACCAGTTCCTCTAGAATTTAAAACGCAAACCAAAATATAGCTAAGTATAATTCAAACATAATCTATGATATCAGATAATAAATTTGTCTTTCTTATTTCTTTCAGCTAAAACAGACACGCAGAGCAAAAAAAAAAGATATCGACTAAAACTACACCGTAAGCTGCAATACTATCGCAAACATTAATTCTAGACGGAACATAAAGACCTTTACTCAAGTTCATAATATTAAAAGCGTAAGAGAAGCAATTTTAATTATGTAAAGCTCATATCACATTGTAGACATACACCAGACCTTAAACAGAATCCGTTTCCCACAGACTTGGACCAAAGCGAGAATCATCCATACTTGAATCAGACGCATACCTAGCTGGACGACTAGGACAAGGGACTAGGGGGGATAGGTGGAGATCCTTTTTTAGCGGGTACCAATGGTTTCTTCCTCGGTGCATAATCGACGTTAATCTCTTGGCCCATAACTAGGAGTTATTGTCCCACGAGCTCTAGTCTTAGGAGTCCTAGCCCCAAGAGTCCGAGTCCCCACCTTGGTGGCAGCAGTCACCAAAGGAGTGGGAGACACCACAGGAGCTCTAGTCCCATGAGTTCTAGTCTCAAGAGTTCTAGTCTCAGGAGTTCTAGTCCCATGAGTTCTAGTCTCAGGAGTTCTGGTCTCAGGAGTTCTAGTCTCAGGAGTTCTAATCCCAAGAGTTCTAGTCCTAGGAGTCCTAGCCCCGTGACTCCTAGTCGTTGTGAGGGCTGTGGAAAACCTAATGTTAAAGATGCTTCAACATGGCTTTATGTCCATAATCTTGATCCTTACTGCAGCCAAGATGACTTGCGGATGTTTTTTGGTAGATATGGTCCATGTGACGCTGTTGTCCACTCGGAGAATGGTGAAAGGTTCTTTGGATTCGTCAAGTATGATAACATTGAAGATGCTGCAAAAGCAAGACACAAGCTGCATCGTAAGTTACTTATGGGCCATAAGTAACTTACGATGCAGCTTGTGTCTTGCTTTTGCAGCATCTTCAATGTTATCATACTTGACGAATCCAAAGAACCTTTCACCATTCTCCGAGTGGACAACAGCGTCACATGGACCATATCTACCAAAAAACGTCCGCAAGTCATCTTGGCTGCAGTAAGGATCAAGATTATCGACATAAAGCCATGTTGAAGCATCTTTAACATTAGGTTTTCCACAGCCCTCACAACGACTAGGAGTCACGGGGCTAGGACTCCTGTACGTCCTAGGACTAGAACTCTTGGGACTAGGACTCCTGTGCGTCCTAGGACTAGGACTAGAATTCCTGGGACTAGAATTCCTGGGACTAGAACTCCTGGGACTAGAACTCCTGAGACTAGAACTCCTGAGACTAGAACTCGTGAGACTAGAACTCCTGGGACTAGAACTCATGTGGTGTCTCCCACTCCTTTGGTGACTGCTGCTACCAAGGTGGTGACTCGGACTCCTGGGGCTAGGACTCATAGGACTAGAGCTCCTGGGACAAGAACTTCTAGGACTCGGACTCCCATGGCGTCTCCCACTCCTTAGGTGACTGGTTCTGCCACGGTGACGACTTGGACTCCTGAAATCATAATCACAACTGGAGAAGTAACTCCTTTTGTGATTCCTGCTACCACCGTGTTGATTCGGACTCTTGGAGTATTCATAATGAATCCTTTTATGACTCCTTTTGTGACTGGTTCTACCACGGTGGTGACTTGGACTCCTGAAATCATAATCAGGACTGGAGGAGTAACTCCTGCTACCAGCATGTTGACTCGGACTCCTAGAGTACTCATGACGACTTATTTTGTGACTCCTTCTACTAGTTCTACCACCGTGTTTACTTGGATTTCTAGAGTACTCATAATGAATCCTTTTGTGACTGGTTCTACCACAGTTGTGACTCGGACTCCTGAAATCATAATCAGGACTGGAGGAGGAACTCCTTTTGTGACTAGTTCTACCACGGTTGTGTCTCGGACTCCTGAAATCATAATCAGGACTGGAGGAGTAACTCCTTTTGTGACTCCTGCTACGACCGTGCTGACTCGGACTCCTGGAATACTCATAATGACTTCTTTTGTGACTCTTGCTACCACCGTGTTTACTCGGAGTCATCGAGTACTCATAATGACTCCTTTGATAACTGGTTCTACCACAGTGGTGATTACTCGGAGTCATGGTGTACTCACGACGACTCCTTTTGTGACTCCTGCTACCACTGTGGTCACTCGGGTGACTCGAGTCACTCGACTCACAAGGATCCATTATTTAAATCTGTTTGCGATAATTCTAGCAAAACAGAAAGATGGCTATCACGAAACCTAGAACACTTGAAAGAAGCTCGTGAAACCCTTTGAATATATATATAGCCAATAGTTGTAATGCCAATCGGCTCAAGGATAAAGAAGGGATGTTAAGACCTTTTATAGAGATGGGGGACGTGCCTCAGCCGACTCAAACTTAAGCATGTCTAAAAAAAATAAATTAAATTCGAGTTTCCTTTTTTATGGTCGAGTTTCCTTTTTGCATGGCGACATAAGAATTAGAATCGGCAAAAAGAAGAACCTTTGATCGGTTCGATTTTTGAGTTATTCGGTTCAAATTACTCGGACAGATTTTTTTGAATGAAATCCAAAATCAAATCGAATCAAATTGAAATTCAATCTAACCGAATCGAACCAAGAATTGAATTTAAATTCAGTACTGTTATGTGGTTGACCCATATTATATCATTTATATTTTTTTCTTATCAATATAATTATGGGGATTATGAGGGAAAAAATTATTACAATCATAAAAATGTCATTTTATATTTTAATAAAATTATAATGGTTATATATATAAAAATATATATGTTTGTATAAATTTTATTTTCAGGCTGGTTTTCGGGTTAGATTGCCAAAGCTATACTCAAACTAAAAATCGAATAGTTAATTTGGTCCGGTTCGAGTTTGACCAATTCGATTCGGTAGCAGTATTTTTCTAGATCAATTTAGTTTCAGTTCTCGGTTATTCGGTTTAAGAAACGGACAATCTACACCAAAATCCACGGGAAAAAAAGAGAAGGAACAAAGGCCCAAACTCTAGCAGACTTAAAAATAAACCTGCATTCAGAAAAGACAAAATTTTAAACATAAAAGTTCAATGTATACCAATAATATCAATCTTAACAATCCACTTTTTCATCAAATTAATAATTACCACTTTCATTTAAAATTAATTATTTCACAACTCGTTAATCGTTATACAGAACTAAACTACCGCGCATCGAGAATTAAATCATCTCTCTATTGAAAAATAATTATTAATTACCGAACATGTACAAGAAATAAAGCAAAATATTCAAACATGCATGATCTTTGTGATTCTAACTTAGAGAACATTCAAAACAAATACATCAACATTGAGTCCTATGAATCTGCTATTGTCCGATATCTATGTTTCATTCTTAGATGAGACCCCTTGTCATCAGAGAAAAGGTATAGACAATGTGTCTATCCTCATGTTCACCTTTGGTCACCATATACCATAGCTTCACAATTACATTTTCACTTCCAAGTCAAGGTACAAATCACTCAACCATCATCGACAATAATTTGTACTTTGAACAAGAAAGGGCATCATTGTGCAAGTTATAACCCCCTTTCACAGATACATTGAAGGGCTCTTCCTCCCCAACTACATTTCCTAGTCTTATGCAAGCCAAATCAAGGATAACAGCTAGAACCTCATTTTCTTAATAAGACTACACCTAGGAGAGGACATCATTAGGGAAAACATACACCTTCAAGGATAACCATCTTATCCTCCTGTAGCTATTGCCTAGAATGGACCTAGAAGAGTCCACTTCCACCTCTCTCTCTATTCCATTCTTCATGCAAATCTCACCTAATCCATTTACCCTTCACAATGGAGTAGCCTTCTTTATGGTACATGTAGATAGTTTGTACCCCCTACTTAGTACAATATAGGTTCCAGTCCCTCCCAAAGCCAATTGTGCACACTACATAGACCAAGAGGCAATACTACCCTGTAAGAATCCAAGATATAAGTACTACAACCATTGTAATGACATGTAAAACCGTATGCAGTTGAAGTAGCCTGAAGAGTGAAGCTTGTTCTTTTATTCCAAACACTCCTTTAATTCCACTGCTCAAGCTTATCTGAACTTGACTTCCCATTCTTTGGGAGCCAAACCAACTAGTAGATAGTTGCAGCTAGACACAACTTTCCAATAATATTCTATAAGCAATTGTTATGCTTCTTTTTAGCCATATCATTGACAATCTCCTACGATGTACTTGCTTTGGTCTTAATTTTATCTTTCTTCTTATAATTCCCCAAATGTCACTAGCATATTGACATTGAAAAAACAAATGATCATGAGTTTGATGTGTGCTTTTACAAAAAAGCAACTCACAGCCTTTTGAGGGTACCATTTCAGAAGCTTATCTTGTGTAACAAGCTTCTCTTTGATAGCCAACCATATGATAAATATATGTTTTGGTATACATTGTGAGAACCATATCAGGTTATTCCAATTAACTTGAATACTTGTTTCTTTTATATCTTTCAGACCTGGCTAGTTTTGAATTTCACCATTTTATTCTGATTTATTACCACTACAACAAAACAAGTGTTTAGGGTCGCCCTTTTTCTAGGGTCGACTTAGTCGTCCCTAGATTAAGGGGGGACCCACCACTTTAACAACAAATTCTTGGTCAAAAGGGCTGTGGGTAAAAGTGGGGACCACAAAACCTAGGGACGACTTAGTCGTCCCTAGGTTAAATAAACTTATTTTTCCCTTTTTAAATCTTTTTTATATATTTAAAATTAATATAAATATTTTTTATTTAAAAAGTTTAAAATGAAAGTGGGGACCAGAAAACCTAGGGACGACTTAGTCGTCCCTAGGTTAAATAAACTTATTTTTTCCGTTTTAAATCTTTTTTATATATTTAAAATTAATATAAATATTTTTTATTTAAAAAGTTTAAAATGAAAGTGGGGACCAGAAAACCTAGGGACGACTTAGTCGTCCCTAGGTTAAATAAACTTATTTTTTTTATCTTTTTTATTTATTTAAAATTATTTAAAATTAATATAAATATTATTTAAAAAAACGTTTAAAAAACGTATAAATATAAATAATTTTAAAATTAAATTATTTAAAATTACTTTATACATATTTAAAAAAATATATATATTTAGTTAAAAATAACTTTATACCTATTTAAAAAAAAACTTTATATATATTTAAAAAAATTTTATATATTTAGAAAAAAAATATACATATTTAAAAATAACTTTATACATATTAAAAAAACTTTATACATATTTAAAAAAAATTTATACATATTTAGAAAAAAAAGTATACATATTTAAAAAGAACTTTATACATATTTAAAAAAAAACTTTATACATATTTAAAAAAAACTTTATACATATTTAAAAAAAACTTTATACATATTTAAAAAAAACTTTATATTTATTTAAAAAAAACTTTATACATATTTAAAAAAACTTTATATTTATTTAAAAAAAACTTTAGATATATATTTAACACTTAAACACGCGCTTAATTAAAAATATATATTACAACGATAATAGATTCATAAATAAGAAAAAAAACATCACAAACTAGTTAAAACTAAACGTACAGATTAACACATAATAATAAAATACAAATTAACACATTAAAATAACAAATAGATTACTACTCAAAGCTAAGATTTTCCATATCATTTAAAAGCTCATGAAGTATTGCAGCCGATTGACATGCGTGGTCTTCAGGATGCCTTTCCATTTCTAGTCTTGTCTCTAGCATCTTTATCTTTAGATCTTTGATCTTGCAATTAGAGCACTCAGTTGGTGCAGATTGAGAAGGACCTGTATAAGAACTTGGATGTGAACCTTGAGGTGTTGAAGATCCAGGGGAAGATCTTATACGGAGTTCGAGATCAAAATCATCCTTCCATTTAAAATATTTACATCCATAATCATTTGTTTTTGGCTGTTACAAAGTAAACAAATAACATGACATGTCATTTTAATAATCACACGTATTACATAACTAAAACATTTGATTGTTTACCTTCGAAAGAGGACACGCATAGTAAAGTTTACCAAAGCTATGAGGTTGATGTGACTGTCTCAACACAATATATCCCTTTCTACATGTACATTTATAAGCTTCAAGCGGATCCATATTATGCAAAATCGGGTGGTGGTGGTGGTGAGTTTGGTATGAGAGGATAAGAGTTTGTGAGGATAAGAGCTACCATAAATAAAGATAAAAATTTAGGGTCGACACATTTAGGGACGACTTAGTCGACCCTAGCTTTCCCGCCAACATTTTCCCGCCAGCATTTACCGCCAACATTTCCCGCCAATATTTGGAATCACTGGTTGAACCTATAACGTATAACCCTAACATATGGACTCGTCGGTTGAACCTATAACGTATAACCCTAACATATGGACTCGTCGGTTGAACCTATAACGTATAATCCTAACATATGGACTCGTCGGTTGAACCTATAACGTATAACCCTAACATATGGACTCGTCGGTTGAACCTATAACGTATAACCCTAACATATGGACTCGTCGGTTGAACCTATAACGTATAACCCTAACATATGGACTCGTCGGTTGAACCTATAACGTATAACCCTAACATATGGACTCGTCGGTTGAACCTATAACGTATAACCCTAACATATGGACTCGTCGGTTGAACCTATAACGTATAACCGTAACATATGGACTCGTCGGTTGAACCTATAACGTATAACCCTAACATATGGACTCGTCGGTTGAACCTATAACGTATAACCCTAACATATGGACTCGTTGGTTGAACCTATAACGTATAACCCTAACATATGGACTCGTCGGTTGAACCTATAACGTATAACCCTAACATATGGACTCGTCGGTTGAACCTATAACGTATAACCCTAACATATGGACTCGTCGGTTGAACCTATAACGTATAACCCTAACATATGGACTCGTCGGTTGAACCTATAACGTATAACCCTAACATATGGACTCGTCGGTTGAACCTATAACGTATAACCCTAACATATGGACTCGTCGGTTGAACCTATAACGTATAACCCTAACATATGGACTCGTCGGTTGAACCTATAACGTATAACCCTAACATATGGACTCGTCGGTTGAACCTATAACGTATAACCCTAACATATGGACTCGTCGGTTGAACCTATAACGTATAACCGTAACATATGGACTCGTCGGTTGAACCTATAACGTATAACCCTAACATATGGACTCGTCGGTTGAACCTATAACGTATAACCCTAACATATGGACTCGTCGGTTGAACCTATAACGTATAACCCTAACATATGGACTCGTCGGTTGAACCTATAACGTATAACCCTAACATATGGACTCGTCGGTTGAACCTATAACGTATAACCCTAACATATGGACTCGTCGGTTGAACCTATTACGTATAACCGTAACATATGGACTCGTCGGTTGAACCTATTACGTATAACCCTAACATATGGACTCGTCGGTTGAACCTATTACGTATAACCCTAACATATGGACTCGTCGGTTGAACCTATAACGTATAACCCTAACATATGGACTCGTCGGTTGAACCTATAACGTATAACCCTAACATATGGACTCGTCGGTTGAACCTATAACGTATAACCCTAACATATGGACTCGTCGGTTGAACCTATAACGTATAACCCCTAACATATGGACTCGTCGGTTGAACCTATAACGTATAACCGTAACATATGGACTCGTCGGTTGAACCTATAACGTATAACCCTAACATATGGACTCGTCGGTTGAACCTATAACGTATAACCCTAACATATGGACTCGTCGGTTGAACCTATAACGTATAACCCTAACATATGGACTCGTCGGTTGAACCTATAACGTATAACCCTAACATATGGACTCGTCGGTTGAACCTATAACGTATAACCCTAACATATGGACTCGTCGGTTGAACCTATAACGTATAACCCTAACATATGGACTCGTCGGTTGAACCTATAACGTATAACCCTAACATATGGACTCGTCGGTTGAACCTATAACGTATAACCCTAACATATGGACTCGTCGGTTGAACCTATAACGTATAACCCTAACATATGGAACTCGTCGGTTGAACCTATAACGTATAACCCTAACATATGGACTCGTCGGTTGAACCTATAACGTATAACCCTAACATATGGACTCGTCGGTTGAACCTATAACGTATAACCCTAACATATGGACTCGTCGGTTGAACCTATAACGTATAACCCTAACATATGGACTCGTCGGTTGAACCTATAACGTATAACCCTAACATATGGACTCGTCGGTTGAACCTATAACGTATAACCCTAACATATGGACTCGTCGGTTGAACCTATAACGTATAACCGTAACATATGGACTCGTCGGTTGAACCTATAACGTATAACCCTAACATATGGACTCGTCGGTTGAACCTATAACGTATAACCCTAACATATGGACTCGTCGGTTGAACCTATAACGTATAACCCTAACATATGGACTCGTCGGTTGAACCTATAACGTATAACCCTAACATATGGACTCGTCGGTTGAACCTATAACGTATAACCCTAACATATGGACTCGTCGGTTGAACCTATAACGTATAACCGTAACATATGGACTCGTCGGTTGAACCTATAACGTATAACCCTAACATATGGACTCGTCGGTTGAACCTATAACGTATAACCCTAACATATGGACTCGTTGGTTGAACCTATAACGTATAACCCCTAACATATGGACTCGTCGGTTGAACCTATAACGTATAACCCTAACATATGGACTCGTCGGTTGAACCTATAACGTATAACCCTAACATATGGACTCGTCGGTTGAACCTATAACGTATAACCCTAACATATGGACTCGTCGGTTGAACCTATAACGTATAACCCTAACATATGGACTCGTCGGTTGAACCTATAACGTATAACCCTAACATATGGACTCGTCGGTTGAACCTATAACGTATAACCCTAACATATGGACTCGTCGGTTGAACCTTATAACGTATAACCCTAACATATGGACTCGTCGGTTGAACCTATAACGTATAACCCTAACATATGGACTCGTCGGTTGAACCTATAACGTATAACCCTAACATATGGACTCGTCGGTTGAACCTATAACGTATAACCGTAACATATGGACTCGTCGGTTGAACCTATAACGTATAACCCTAACATATGGACTCGTCGGTTGAACCTATAACGTATAACCCTAACATATGGACTCGTCGGTTGAACCTATAACGTATAACCGTAACATATGGACTCGTCGGTTGAACCTATAACGTATAACCCTAACATATGGACTCGTCGGTTGAACCTATAACGTATAACCCTAACATATGGACTCGTCGGTTGAACCTATTACGTATAACCGTAACATATGGACTCGTCGGTTGAACCTATTACGTATAACCCTAACATATGGACTCGTCGGTTGAACCTATAACGTATAACCCTAACATATGGACTCGTCGGTTGAACCTATAACGTATAACCCTAACATATGGACTCGTCGGTTGAACCTATAACGTATAACCCTAACATATGGACTCGTCGGTTGAACATATAACGTATAACCCTAACATATGGACTCGTCGGTTGAACCTATAACGTATAACCGTAACATATGGACTCGTCGGTTGAACCTATAACGTATAACCCTAACATATGGACTCGTCGGTTGAACCTATAACGTATAACCCTAACATATGGACTCGTCGGTTGAACCTATAACGTATAACCCTAACATATGGACTCGTCGGTTGAACCTATAACGTAAACCCTAACATATGGACTCGTCGGTTGAACCTATAACGTATAACCCTAACATATGGACTCGTCGGTTGAACCTATAACGTATAACCCTAACATATGGACTCGTCGGTTGAACCTATAACGTATAACCCTAACATATGGACTCGTCGGTTGAACCTATAACGTATAACCCTAACATATGGACTCGTCGGTTGAACCTATAACGTATAACCGTAACATATGGACTCGTCGGTTGAACCTATAACGTATAACCCTAACATATGGACTCGTCGGTTGAACCTATAACGTATAACCCTAACATATGGACTCGTCGGTTGAACCTATAACGTATAACCCTAACATATGGACTCGTCGGTTGAACCTATAACGTATAACCCTAACATATGGACTCGTCGGTTGAACCTATTACGTATAACCCTAACATATGGACTCGTCGGTTGAACCTATAACGTATAACCCTAACATATGGACTCGTCGGTTGAACCTATAACGTATAACCCTAACATATGGACTCGTCGGTTGAACCTATAACGTATAACCCTAACATATGGACTCGTCGGTTGAACCTATAACGTATAACCCTAACATATGGACTCGTCGGTTGAACCTATAACGTATAACCCTAACATATGGACTCGTCGGTTGAACCTATAACGTATAACCCTAACATATGGACTCGTCGGTTGAACCTATAACGTATAACCCTAACATATGGACTCGTCGGTTGAACCTATAACGTATAACCCTAACATATGGACTCGTCGGTTGAACCTATAACGTATAACCCTAACATATGGACTCGTCGGTTGAACCTATAACGTATAACCCTAACATATGGACTCGTCGGTTGAACCTATAACGTATAACCCTAACATATGGACTCGTCGGTTGAACCTATAACGTATAACCCTAACATATGGACTCGTCGGTTGAACCTATAACGTATAACCCTAACATATGGACTCGTCGGTTGAACCTATAACGTATAACCCTAACATATGGACTCGTCG